>VRYO01002774.1:3198181-3418579 GCA_009812075.1 Sialia sialis
TGACTCCTCCAATCTCAGGTTTAGGCCAGTTCTGGTCCTCTCACTGCTTGCAGCTGCCATGCTCCTGGGAGCTGACTTCACATGGTTCTTTTGGAACGGTGATGTCTGGAGGGGTCCAGTATTCCCAAGAGTGCTGGGTTAAAAGTCTCAGATAGGAAATAGGCAGGAATGGCTCCCGGTAGGAGTGAAGTCAGCATTGCCCAGTTTGGCTGTCGCTGAGGTGGCTCTGTCGCAATGGCATTGCCTCATCGGGCACATCCTCCTGCACCGCAGCTCTTGCCATCTGCAGCCACCCACGGCAATGGCCAACGTGTGAAAAAATAAAAAATACTAATGAACACCCTCTAAAGTTGATCCCAGCCCATAAATGTTCATTCCCCACACTTACTTTTTTATAGAGGTTACTCACTTACTTAATTCTGTAATAAAAGACAAATAAGTCACGTTATGTTGTTTCATCCATGAGATAAAGGCATGCATAATGTGCAGTTATCAGAAGCACTAAGAACAGTGCCACGTCTCAAATTTAATTCTACTAAATATTTTTTGTTTGTGTGGTACAAAGCATGTACCACGATGTTGCCAGTCTTCTGCTGGAGCCCCAAATGTAGATGAAATTGTTTTTACAATTAATATAAAGACAGAGTAAAAGATGATATTTCAATATTTTATTCAAGTCAGGTTTGGGGTTTTTATCCATTTTTAGTAGTGTCAAGTACAGCATTTTGGGGTCTAGTTCCACACAAAATGGAAGACTCTCTAAAAATGTACCCATTTAGTTGCTAAAAAAAAGTGGTAATAAAAGAAAACTGTTTCAGAATTAGTAATGCAACTATATGACTGCAGTTGCAAAGACTCTTCCCTGATTATGTCCATTTTAAAAGCTTTTCCATCAGTGCGAGGGGAAGGAACCACAACACAGGACAGGCAGTATTGGCTGAGTCACATCAAACCTCCTCCACAAGGACTTCAACAAGGGGGACAACCTAAAGCATTCTGGAGACAGCAGTAGGTGTGGGATAACCAAGTAAGACAAACCATTGATGAAACACATATCTAAAAGAATAAATTTTAAAATCCCTTTTTCAGACAGGTTTGCACATTTCCTCATTGACTGAAACCCTAGATATCAGAACATTTTGCTTACACAATGAACAGTACAATATAGTGGTATGCAATTCCCAGATTTTAGAACGCATTCCTTGTGCCATCAATATATTAGTAGAGGTAATCAACACCTTCCTTCTTCTTATCACGTGGCAGTTGACAGATGTGATGAGCAATTACATAAAGAAAAAAAGCTAGGATTTTTTATTTATGATTTTGTCTCCGCTTCTTTAACAACATAATTTTTAAAGCTTAGCTGTCTTTAGCCAGGACTAGCAGGACAGATAGTAGCAACACTTGCACCCCAGACAAAACATTGAAAGGTACACTATTTTCTGAAGGTAGCTATGCTGTATTTTCAGATTAGCAATTGTGAAATCACTCCTTATGCTTCAAATTCTAATCCTAGACCAAGTTTGTGACCCCCTGCATTGACATTCTTGCCATCCAACAAAGCTGACAACGTCAGTTTGATACCTGCAAAATAGAGAAAAGGGAGAGAAGAGAGAGAAAAGGGAGAGAAAAGTCAACTTAAAACTTGGAATGAGCATTATGTCTGTTACTGCTTTAATTTATTGGGTAGCCAAGTTAATGGGATTTGGCAGCTGGCCTTGGAAGGACTGGGCATTTTAAAACAAGTTGCAGATAAGAAATCTTTCTGAATTATGAAATTTATAATAAACCATGATGATAGATTCTGCTTTTTATCACTCTGAGTAATTAAAGCTCTGAGCCAATTCACTGCTGCTGGTCCACTGATTAATCTAATTTTAGAGTCCAGAATTACAAAAACCTGGGACCTTGATACATACTCACCTTTCTAAATCACTTTAAAATCCGGGTAAGAAAAAGCCCAAGCCCCATCTGCTGTAATATCTCATGTCAATCTGCTCAGTATTCTGGCAGCAGATTTATTACACTACATTAAAACCAATTTTGCAGCAGTAAGATTGTCCTCTTCCAGGCTCAGGGGACCTTGAGAAAGTCACATTTTTAAGAAGAATAAACTCAACTATAGGAAGCCTCTGAAATATTAGAAATTTAGTTAACTTATCTGTGGCACAAATAATCACGGACATATTTAATATCAACATGAAAGACTATGTGGCTCTAATAATTCTGCTTCCAACAGATATCCAAAATGAACAGAATAGTCCCTAGAAAAGTTCATCACTGGCTTGCCAAGCAAGAGCAATCTTACAAAACCCATCATACTTTATCACCAAAACACTTCTGATATTTCAAGATTAAAGTAGCACTTTATTGATTCTGACTGTTTTCTGCATAGACTTACCTGGCTTTAAAGTCTGAGTGTATCCTAACCCGATCAGACTGGAGTTGTTCACTTTAGCCTTAAAGGGAAACAATAAAGCATTATTAGTAATAAACAGTAAATTTAGTAAATTATTTAGTATCTTTCTTTAAAGTCCTCCATGCCGGAGAATTATGCAACAGGTTTTAAGCATGTAGGGGTTTCAAGTTTTAAATCCCAAATAAATCTACAGTTAATTTTTCTATAATTTAAATCTCAAATCTCAAGTCATTGTAGAAAAGAATGGTTTTATTAACATAATTTTTATTTTTTTCCAGACTGACACAAAAACAGTCTCAAAATAGTGCCCAGTAATACAATAAAATGTTCTGTATCTCTTTTGGAAAATCCAAAACTACTGCACAGCTGCAGTTTTAGCAGCTGTGCTCTCAGGCTGCAAAAACCAAAACAAACAGATTAATGTGCCAACTACACAGCACAGAACTGCATTAAGACCATGCTCTGCTGATGGAAAGGCTGCTTTCCATTTCCATTACAAGCACGTATTTTCAAATGCACAGGACTCACAGAAAAAGAGGCATCTGAGTCAATCTGATACTTGGCTGCTATTCCAAAGCGAGTGTTGCTATTTCCAGCTGTCCAAGCAAGATTCACAGCAGTTTCCAGTTTATCATTCACCTTCTGGTAAATGGAGCCGCCAAATTCCGTTCCATCATTCCTGGAAGGAATGCATTAGTGTAGTTTTAAACAGCACCCCAAAACAAGCATGTTTTAGTTTTCCAGTAAGAGCTTTATTTGCACAACATCCACTTACACTTCATTAATTATCCCTGCAACAACTAAGATAGAGACATTAGGCCAGATTGGTTATGAAGTTATTTTTAGATAACTTCAATTCATTGCAGATTATCATATTTCAACAACTTCTGAAACTGAAAAAACCCCATGACAAACTACCAAAAATTAGACCAACAATGACAGCTTCCAATTTTTGCTTTCCTGTAGATGGGAGTCTTTGTAGTAGAGAGATTTATTTTTCCCTGCACATCTCTGAAATAATTATTTTCCCTGGCAAATGTCTCCTTGTGCCCTGAGAGGGTTGTACCCCAGTCACAGAGCCCATGTCATCCTAAAACTGCCATGTCAGCATGCTTTTACCAGACACAGAGAAAATGTATCACAAGTGAAGATGCCAATTTAATGTGCACGTCTATAGGCTTTTGCAAATGAACTCCATTTGCAACAGTCCTTATGGTACATCTGTGCTATGATCTATGGACTAGAAACAGAAATGGAACTAATTTTACTTTGCAGAGAGCACTGGCCCATAGCTGAATGATGAGTAGCACAACTTCCAGTTACTACTGACCCAAGGTCACATAGGAATAAAGTGTGGTAAATAAAAGGCAAAACATTAAGAGCATGCAGATCATAAAAACAAGACTAAAAGACTCCTAAAGGCCTTGCGCTTCTCATAAACCAGTGAGCATCAGAATTTCCATTTTTGTTTATTCTCTTAAAGAAAGGATACAAACATTGTGTAGAAAACAGGCTTTAAACCCCAGGAAGATCTGGGGTTTTTTTCTAAACTGAAATAATCTGGTTCCAATTGTTAGAGTACACCAGACCTTTAGTGATTACAAAAAGGGGTAGATTTAGGGTCTTTTCCCTTTTACCCCTTTGGTCCGATATTCTTTAGTTCATAACAGTTGCACAAACAGCGGTAATAGGCATCTGCCTATTTAAAAGTTCAAGCAATAGCAACAGCCTTTTCAATTGTTAGAGCAATTCTTCCAGAAAAACACTACAATACTTACTTCAGATAAGACTGAAGCTCACATTAACTGCATGTGCTTGGCTCTCAAGAAAAGGAGGGATTAAAAAGGACTGAGGAGAGCTGGTTATACAGGCAGATTTTGTGCAAGGTTCCCACACAGCTCTGTCTTGACCTGCAACATTAGGGGGGGGCGGTCTGAGCTATGCTTAAAAATGAGGAAAGTCAGATTTAAAACTAGAAATTATTCAGCCCTACCTCCCTTGTTTTTATTATTAAATAATAATAATAATAATAATAAAATCAACCTATTTTTAACTCTAATAATAATAGAACTTATTTATGCAGATAAAAGCATTTTTTATATAGATTTAAAAAAAAAAACCCTAGCCCACTATGAAAATTAATATATTAAGGCACCCTTAAGGCAAGTAACTTGCTAGAGTCACCAGCTGGTTTGTGTAATGCCAGGAACAAAAAAACATGCTTCAAGCCCTACCTAGTTGCATTATCTGCTTTGCCACAGCATCCCAGTGAAACACTGACCTGTGCAGATGTAAAAACCAAGTAGTCTAATGACGGGAGTTCCACACACAACTCTTTCTGGGATTATATAAAAAAATAAAAGCTCTGACACATTTTCAAAGCTGAAATACATCAATCAGCTAACTAATCTATTATTAACAATAATTGTTAATAATATGAAGATTTCTAGTCATATCATACACCTGTGGTTTTGTACAAAAACCTCAGGCAGCAACCTGAGAAACAGACCCTTGGGAATACAAAAAAAACCAGATCTGAGCCCCCGCTGCTGTTATTTAATTTCTGCTGTTGCTTTAATTAAGAGTAATAAGAACCATAGCATTTTATAGTGAAAGCCAATAGCACAATGTTTTGAACTGCCACAGCACAACCAAGTTGAAAGTCATTGTGGATGAAGGAGTAACTTCTAACTCCTGAGTGGATGGGGACCCCACATATTGTTTTGATGGAAGTTTTCTGCCAACATTTTTGGGCTTTGGCAATCCTTCAGACATACTGTCTGGGCTGTGGGGGTTCGATTGTTCTGTAAGGCAGCAGGAGCTTCCTAAACCAGATCACTGCAAAACAGCGTGAAACAGAACAGAAGGCCTTTGAAGAAGTAGCTCTAGAAGGCAGAACAGTTGTTCAGCCCCCAGATTGAAACAGCCTGGAACAGCTCTGCTACATGCAAAATATCCAATTACCCAAGGCCACAGTAAGGGGGGACCAGGAGAGCAGATTAGCGATTGCCTAATCTTTACAAACTGTCTTCTCCAATGACATAAATTGCTTTTTTAGGAGGAAAAGGAGACAGAGAAATTAAGGTTTTAATGGATTTTGATCCTGGTTTCCCAATGTTGATACATTCAGAAAGGACAAATACTTGTGTAAATAGATTATTAGAAGCTGCAATACCAAATAAACTTTTACACCATATCCCTTCCAGACCTAAAACAAACTCAGTCTCTGTCTCTTCCAGTCACTCCCTTTTGCCTGTTTTTGTTCATCCTCTAACTCTTTCCTCTACACATCAAACTACTGTTTTGTTTGATGTTGACAGGTGTAAAAGGAAAACACTGCTTTTATTTCAGCTTTCACAAAGAATATTCTTATAACTTACTTTTTTTATTATATCACTAATGGATTCTAATAGTCCTTATTTGCTAGACTGACACTGGAACCCTTGGGTGCTCAGTGAGTTCCAGCTCCTCACCCACAGAATTCAAAGAAAAGGTAATGCAGGTGAAAAAGTACAATTTGACATCTTTAATGAAGAATTAATTTCAAATTCACCATCCCCTTGTTCATTACTGCTGAACCTCTGACTCTTTCACTTGTTCAGTAAGCAGCAAAATCCTTCCAAATTCCTCTTTAGTGCTTGTCTGCCAGTACTTACACATTAGTATGAAGCTGGAATTCATCCGTCTTATAGCCAACAGCGAAGTTGCTCTGGGTTACTCTAGACTTTGCTGTCTCAAAAGTCATTTGGTAGCCTGCCAGCCACCCCTCGTAGCCAAGCACGAGAGCTCCACGTATTGAAGGACCAGCAATATCAAAATCCATGTCGCAGCCAATGTTGATGTGTTCCCTTTTGTACCCTGACTTAATTTTAGCACTCTTTTTCCTGAAGAGAAAAGAAAAATATATCTTTGCAAAGGTACACCTGTAGGTAGCAATTCCATCATATCGCTTTCTTTAACTCCATGTAATAGTTCCTGAAGAGAATGTATACATCCTTGGAGAGCCACATGATATGTCACCTTCTTAGTGTTCATCTTTACAAAATCCTAAATCAGCTACACTGAATTCTTTGCAAATGAGCAATAAAATGTGGTGTGGTGCCTCACAAAGCACTTCTGGACTGTTTTCTGAAAAGCAACTGCACACAGATGGGAAGTGACAAAACCATATCCTCATCTCCAGCTAATACAAAGTTTTGGAAATTTGGTATATACAGGGAAGGAATGGAAACTGTAGAAGTTTGCAGGTTTGCCAACAGAAGTCCACAGTAGCTGACTTGCTTGCCTGTCCCAGACAATTTTTAGACAATCCTAGTAAACTGGGTAATTTTTTTTTAATGTGACAGACATTAGGAAATCACTACTTTTCAGTTTCCTGAGGAAGGTCTCTGCTGGCAAGCAGGCTGCTTCAGTGGCTCTGACATCCCCACCGTCCTTACGGTGTTTTGTGAACTTTAATGGTTACAGCCATTTAGAGCCACCAGAAAACTTTCCTGAGTTGCCTGCTTATTTTTATACTATTGGCCAGAACAGTATTTTCTCATGTGCCCTTAGGTTGATTTACATCAAGGCTGCAGACCCTCACAAGGCCAGAGTGTTATGTCTAGTATATTCAGCTGTTCTTATTAAAGACATTTTTTTAACATCTTTTTACAAGTGTCTTCTGTCTTTGACCAAATCTTTACTGAAATCTTTCTGGAAAAGTCAGGCTAATTTGAAATTTCAAATCGACCTTTCATGTCAGCTAACAAAAACAACCTCCAAGAACAGTATTAGTGCTGTATCAGACCCACACAGAGACTGATTTCTTTTTTATTACTATTAGCTCAGATCCAGGAATTTCTTGTGTTATGCAGAATCAGAAATAAAGTGCAGGAGTGCCAAAAGCACTCATTTACAACTTCCATAAAAGTCAGCAGTACCTCTCCCATCAATGTCACAGGGACAGAGAGGTAAGAACACAGAGTGCTCCAGAAAATGACTTTACCTGCTGAAAGATTCAACGTAGTCAGTAAGTAATAAGGTGGGGGAGGTGAAATCTCATATTCAGACATGGTGCATCACTATCAAACTAAGCCAGGTCACACCAGGATTGAATCTCAATACATTTACCCGCGTTTAACAGGCCTCTTGAGGCAATCATAACTACAGTGTCTGTGGGGTGCCCAAGAAATAGCTCTAGACCTGTAACATCGTTCTTGAACAAGGTTTTTCCTTTTAATTTCTCTAAGAATCCTACCAGTTAAGACATTATTATAAAAATCTACTTGAGATTATTCTAATTAACAAAAATGTCTCATTAATCTAGAATTAGGAGTGGACTGAAAGCAGTTGACAAAGCAGAACACTCAGTCGGAAAGAGGGTGAAAGCTCCTCAGGGACTGTTACCCTGAGAGCCTGCAGTGCAGTCTGCTGCTCTGGGAAGCTAACATGCAGAGTATTTTGACTGGCAGCACGTCTTGCATAAAAATAATCAGGGGGAAAAAAATAAACCAACATCTAGAGCTACAGCTGCTGCTTAATCCCTCTGGCCGACATAAAACATGGCATCCAATCACAGTGTCAGAAACACCCATCCACCACCAAGGCACACTGTGACCTGCAAGAATTCAGATGATAAATTCAGCTCGGGACAAGAGCCCAGTTCTGTGTCAGCCTATCAGAGCTGTGGCCAACTGGCCCCTGGAACTTGTTAAGCTTTGCATTACAGCTGACTTGTTTAGTGCTTTTTTTAAGGCAGCAGCTCATCCTCTGACATGGCCAGAAACACACAATGGAGCAAAACCATGACTTTTTCTTCACTCTCTAATTCTAACTATAATTTTCAAGCTATTGTGTTTAAGTTTGCTTGCTATGGTTAAGGATTAAAAAGGGATTATTAACACTAAGATTTAAGTACATAATTTCGTCCTACACAGGCTGATTATTACCTGTCTTGATATTTCAGGAAAAAAAAAATTAAAATGTGTTTTTTGTCACTTTAGCTTGCTCACTTCTTACCCAGTGTTAGGAGAGAAGGTGGAATCAAAGGTCAGCTTCAGGCCCCGTGCAAGCTGAACAGAAAAGAAATTCACTGGTTGGATTTCTAATTAGAGATCAGTATAAGTGAATTTGCAAATTGCTTTTTTGGAGCCAAAATTACCTGATCTTCAAGAGTAATCTCAGTGCCTAGTGTGTTGTCAGTGTTCCACTTTTCTGTGAACATCAATCCATATTCCACCCATTTGTATTTTGTTTCCAAACTACCACTGACTTTACTTGTTTCTGAGTTTGCGGAACCTGAGCTTGTAAATTCCTAAAAGAAAAAAATAATTTATACATGTAATATATGTATTCATCAATACCTACATGTATCCAAATCCATCAAATGCTTATTCTTGTAGAATGTAACAGTAATTATAATTTCTCAAATATTAGTTCATATAAATACAAATACATTTATTTTTAAAATAAATACACAGTAATCATAAAACCACCACAATGTTTTTGATTTCAATGTGCTTTCAAACTCACCAGTCCATTTTCCGATCTTGTTTTCAAATCAAGCTTTATTAACCCAAAACCTAGATAGTGAGTAAAAAATATGAATCATATATATGTTGATTTGAAAAGCATTTCTAAATTACTTCTTAAAACTCTCTTTGAAATCCCCTGTGAACTACTAAATAGTTAAACTAAGGGCACAGTTATCAAACCATGTGTTTCTAAGAAGCAGCTTGTACTAGTTTCAGATAGCACTTGACTGATGAATCCTATTGACCTCTGCAATACAATTGGGACCAAATTAGGCAATAATACTTTCATTCACAGAGAGCAGCATTCTGTTCAAAAGCAAACTACTGCCATCAGTGATCCTGTTCATCAACACAAGGGTGGAGCCAAAATACAGCAAAGAATTTTCTCTCAAAACCAGCAGCAGTTCTATGGGGAGCAGGAAGAATTTTATCAAAAGAAAAGTAAGTTACCCTCCCTTTCCAAACAGCAAGTGCAATGTGAAGCCATGATTCTGTGGATTCTAATGGAAATAACTGGAGTATTTCTCAGGGGAGAGTAATAAAATCCAAACAGTTTCAGGAATCAGGTAGACAGCAAAAGAACAAACTTATTTTGGCTTTATTTACCATATCCCTTGGTGAAAATATCTCTGGCAGATTTGCCCAGGTCAGCATAAGCAGGTGGAACAGCCATTTTCTGGAAAGGAAAATTTAAGAAATAATAAAAGGAAACTACAGTTATCGGAAACTTACTTAATTTCCTTAAGCAGCAAGTAACTTAAACCCATTTCGGCCTCTTTCATTTTGTATCCCCTACCCACCACTTCAACACAGCTTGAAGAAAGCAACTACTGCAAACAGTGGGATTTCATTTTGCTTGGGAGCCAGCAGCAGCAATGACCATGTACTTGCCACTGAGAATGTGAAACAGGCAGCAGAGCAAATATATATTAAAATTAAAGAAACTCTCTATACCTTTCTGAAGGGTTAGCTGTTGTTTTCTTATCAGTGTAACTGCATGAATGAAGTTACATTTTTTCAAACCATGTCTTGGAAATGTTTCTCCTGTTTCTTACAATGTATCTCCGCATTATAATGTAAAGCATTAGGGCTTTAACTCATTCACTAAGGAAATATAACCAGTATCTACCACCAGGAACTCTTCCCCTAATGGAATGGATAACATTTATGTCAGCAAAATTAATAAATGGTAATTCTTGTGCTTCAGTTTTCTTTGACTTTGCTATCGCTACTAATGGGTTAAGACATCTCCTTAGACATTGACCTTTAAGTGTTTTTCTGTACACCTGAGAAAAAATGAGCTTGCTGAGAAAAATTCAGATGCAGGGAGGCCACCCAGTGAAATCAGGTGATCTGGAGGGCAACCACAACCTCTCTTCAGCAGCACATTGCAGACTGGAGCTCCCTGCAAAGGCACAGCCCAGTGGCAGGACACTGCGGGGACAGCTTTCTCCACTGTGTTTTGTTTCTTAGGGATACCCCCACTGCAAAAGAGGCACCCCATCTTCTCAGCCACTGGGAAAACTGTCTCACCATATGCAGAGGGGAAAATAGGAGCCTGAGAGGAACAAACCAAGCGAATCTCCTTTGTTATCCAAGTGCAATAATTTCTACTCCCTTATTCAAATAAAGTCGCTTGTTTAGGGGAGACAAAGTCAAGCCATCTGAAAAGGTGCACATCTTCTGTCTCTGTAGACAAGATTTCCAAATTCTATACAGCAAAGGAGATAAATTGTACTTATAAAGGTAATCTTCTCAATACCAGATGTTGCACTAAAATTCCCTATTCACAAACTTTTTGGCTATTCAAAAGTACTAATCAGTTTACTACATGTACATGCAAATGCTTAAAAAACTGCCTGACATTCTTACTCCAGAGTATTGAATGTCAGCAGAAAACTATTCCTTTAGATCCCACACAAATCTGCTCTGGACACAGGAGTACTTTAATATCTGTCTGGCTGCAGTCTGGGATGCAGTTAGTTCTCAGGCAAGCTCAGCACCCCATGAAGATCAGATAGGGACTTTCAAGCAGCCACTTAGCGCCCCAAGCACTCTAGACAAGCTGGTGCCTGTTAAAGCAGGATATTGCTATTGCATAAAGGAAGAATCCCTATCCTAGAGGGAACAAAACAGATCTGGTGGCTAAATAAAAGCAGTCTTTTCAGAACATAAAGTAGGATACAAGGACACACACTATGATGTAGCTTCAGTTTCAGACTACTCTGGTGCATGTCATTTATTTCCAGTTATAGTTCAGTATTAAAATGCATCCAAAATACACCACCAGTTAAAGAGTTCATTTTTTTTTTTTTAATTCATATTCCAAAACAGTTTTAGCTGCCTATATTGGACCTAAATTTCTCTGCTTTGGGTTTGTTTTGTGACAACATAAACGCGGGGATATAATGTTTATACACAAAATCAGCCGTAAAAAGGGGGGGGGGGGGAACAAAAAGGGAAAAAAACCCAAAAACATAAGCAGAAAAAAACCCTAAGAAGGTATTATCATATTTGTGTAATTCCTCTCCTCCTAAGTGAAGTTACTAGAAGCAAATACATTACCCTGCTTGGAAATTACCACCCAAAGTCAAGCAACACTCAGGAGAGGGATGGCAGGAGTCATCAAGAGCTGTCTGCATACAGCAAATGCTTCTACCTTGCAAGAGCAGCCCAGACCCACACGAACCCTCTGATGGATATTGCCATTGAGCATAATCAAAAATTTAACATATTACAAGTCTCTGTTGCTTTGAAAGATAATGCACCACTCTACCAGCTTCACCTTGGAATCTGTTAGATCTATTTTATCTATTTTATTTGTCCCTTTGAATCACTTCATAAAATCAAAATATTTTCTTCAAAAAGGAATGCTGTATGCTTTTGGGTTGGATTTTCTCAGTCATGTTTTCCTCTTCTCCAAACCCCATGAAACCAGTTCCCTCATGCCTGTGTATCACATTTGGCTTTGGCCAGGCTCATCAGATGCATGAGCTCTGCCAGGCTGCTCCACTGCTGCAATTGGGGCCCATAACAGTGGGAGACATGAGAGCTCCACTTAGACAATTACTGTAATTAGGGGACAATACTGAAAGCCAAATCCCTGCTGGTTTTAAGGCAAACCATATAACACACATAGAGCAAGGTTTTTAAAATTGCTCAGTGTGGAAAATGCTAGGAGCTGTGTGCTTGGTAGTTAACCTTGCTGTTGTCAGCAAGAACAAAACAAAAATAATTATTTCTGTTTGCACTGGCTAATAAGAAGCCTCTTGTTTAACAGATGGAAAACAAAACTGATTACATCCTGTGCGAGTACAGGTTGTAAGACAAGCATGCTTAGCAGGGATTCAAACTCTTAAAGGATCAAGGAATGGCGATGGCCAAGTGCCCTTGCTTTTCACCAGTGGGATCCCTGCACATTAACTCAGATTATGTTTGGACGGAAATGAATTCATTGCTTTTATCCTTGTCCAACTGTGCAAATAGCTCAGCGTGACTATGGACCTCAATGCCCACACAGAGCAGGCCAAGTAGAATATCTGTAATGTATTCTAAGTGGGAAAATATTTAGGTTTTCTTGAGTAAGAAACACCATAGCACAAGTGATGACTGAAGAAAACCTGAACTGGGGAGCTCCAAGAGCTGCTGTGAGCATACCTCCAGGAACACTTGATTTTTAAGTGCCACAGGGAGAAAATCAGGAGCTCCCTTTGAAGCTGCAGGTCCCAAGAGGAAGCCCCAGTGAAGATTTCCTTACAGCAGACCAAATTTGAATATTTTCCAGTGTCACAGATGGCAAAGTTTTCACTCTATTATGCAGTTCTGGGCAATTAAATCAAATTCAGTCCAAAAAGCAGCAAACTCACAGGGTGCCCTGGCAAATACAAGGATTGACTGAAATCAAAGGAAAATTCATCTCTACTTGAGAAATGTCAAATATGCCTAGGTTAAAGTTTCCCTGCACATATTTATCAGCTTTATGATATTTACATGGGGAAAGGAACAATCTAAAAATTTAAGATAAGAATCAAATCCATTATAAGAATAAAATTGCGACGAAGACAATGGAAGTCCATCAGATTCAAGGCTGAGAAAGTAAAAATTTATCCTTATGTAGCCACATTTTTTCTCAATTTGAACTCATGTACCATCTCTTGATGGTATTAGTAGTTCTGAACATCCCAGCTCCCTGTCTCCTCAAGCATAAAAAGATGCTCCTTGCAGGGTGGACACATTACAGGTGCTGGAAACAGCTGGGAGGGACAGACAGCATTGACCAGGTACAGTCTGTGTGCATGGGGAAAACCCCATGAGGGTCTTTTGCCTCAAGGTTACAAAGAATACTAATTTATTTGTCATTTATCTCCTTCATAACAGGAAAAATCATTCCGTGGAATGAAGCAGCGTTCAGATGCCTTTCTGGACCCCCAGCCTGGGCAGTGTCATTTCCCAGCCAGTTGTGTCAATGTCCCACAAAGGATGGGGCTCTGCTCTCAGACAGAGCACGTCCCAGCTCCCTCCCCATCCTATGGCTGGCTGGAGGCATCAGCTCCACTTGGCACCAGTGTCCCTGTGCAACATCCCAGGCTCCCAGGGGAACTCAGTGCTGGCTCCACACTTTGGGTTTCATGGTCCAGATCCCAAATCCCTTCCAGTCATGCACACAGTCTGCTTCAGATCAGGTTCAGCAGCCTCATTGTGCAGATACTTAAGAACACACTCACCTGCAAACACATGCACAGTCACACAGAGGTCAAACATCAAGCTGGGCGCATTCACAAGGCTTTTGAGAAGCCAGTAAAAGCACATGGTTTGTAAATACTCAGCATTGTTAGGCACAACACTTAACAACACTTTTTGTCCCAACTTGCTACTGTGCCAATATCATATAATCCATGCACCATTATGACTCAAAATTTAAGACTGGGAGTCCACAATTTGTTTTGTTGCAGGCATTATAAAGCCAGCATCCCTGTGACACTTGCAGGATCCCAGCTTTCCTGCAGGAGCTTTGCTCTGGAACTGCACGCATGATGGAGCAGATTTAAAGAAGGGTTTATGCAGTATCTCTGTAGCCCAATAAACAGAGAAGCATAAAGGAAATAAACCCCTTAAAAGCAAATGTAAATATTATTATTTAGGCTATACTAATTATGGAATTTAAAGAAAGAGACAGCCTGCTCTTAATTGTATACATTAAGAACTGCAGTGTTGTATGGCAACCCCTTATTAAACTATCAAATGCAAGCATTAATTAAATGAACTTGGGGGATATCACAGCTACTGTAGTTACTGAACTGCAAGGGAAGAACAGAGAACCACAGTCCCTACATGCCAAATTAAACTGTCTCTGTTAAATACCTGCAGAGAAGAGCAGTGCTGCTGTTCCACCTCATGCCACCAGCATGGCAGGGCCCAGGCCAGGACACACCCTGGCAGCGCACTCAGGAAGGGACATGTCCCTCGCTCCCTGCCCCACTGCAGGAACACCCAGCACCAGATCAATGGGATGAGTAAATTAAATGGAATTTTGTCTTCCAGCACAATGTGACAGCTCACACAGAAAAGGAGCATCTGCTACACTGGCATATGTGCTTTTCCCTACCTGCAGCAGATGCCAAGCCCACAGAGGCCTGAGCTGTGCATCCTGCCTCCATCCCAACAGTGGGGACATCCTCCTGCTGCTGCAGCAGACAACAGTGATGTCCCCCACACCTTCACACCCCTATACACACACCCCAAAATGTGGGCAGAAAGAAAAAGTGCATCAGTGAAACCTTGGATGGAGAGTGCTGGGGGGAGGCGTTATTATGGAATGCCACTGCTATAGTACAAAAGCCCATTTCTGGCAAAATTTCATAGGTGAAATGCCATGAGAAAGGTGATTATTCAACCACCCACTGCATCCAACAAAACAAACTGCAACACATCTCCAGTCTCACTAACCCATCTGAGAAACAAGCTGGGATCTGCTTCTGCTGGAATCACTAGAAATATTCCCGAGAGACACAACTCTGCATTGGTCACTGACGATGAGTCAGCTCCACTCAAATTTTTTTTTTTTTTTTTTTTTTTTTTTTTTTTTTTTTTTGCAAATACCTAAAGACTGAATGACTCAAAGATTTTTTCTCCCTCCAGCAAGAGTTGCTCACAGCAAGGACTGACAAGGCAGAATCAAGGCAGCTGCTGCTGTGGCCCCACAGTACTTGGTATGCGAGGGGAAAGCAGAGACATGGGCGTTTATAAACTGACATTATTCCCCACAAGTAAAAAACTATATTCTGAGAATAGCAGAATAAAATCGAAGAACAAATCAGTTTGTCTGCTTGGCTTGAGGCTTGGGGTTTTGGTACATATCAGAATAAATTTGTCAACCCGCAAGAAGGATCCGGGGGTGCAGAGGAGCGAGGTGAAAGGGATGTCAGAGGCAAGACGGTGCTAAACCCAGCCAGGTACAGCCACCTTCGACCTTTGCTTCCCGGAAAGGAGCTGCTGAAGCGCTCGACGGGAGCCGCACGCCCGCCGTGGCCCAGTGACCTTTCTGCTCCCGCCCGGGGCCAGCGGCCGGTTCACCGAGCTGGGCCTGCGCTGCGGCCGGCGGCATCCCGGGATGCGGCGCCGGGAGCGCTGCCCCGCCACTCGCCATCAGCCGCCCGCATCGCCTCCCAAGCAGGCCCCTGTGTCGCAACGCCCGGCATTACGTAAGGACACGGTTCGATCTCCGTTGCGATGGGCCGCGGATGGGCAAACCCGCCCCGGGCGCTGCGGGCTCCCACGCGTGACCCGTGGCCGAGTCCCGCCGCCCGCATCGCCCCGCACCGCGGCTCGCAGGGGCCGGCCCGGGCTCCCCCGCCCGGGACAGTCCTACCTGCCCCCGCCGCGGCGGCAGCTGCGCGCTCCGCTCCGCCTCGGCCTCCTCTGGCAGCGGCTGCCCCTGCCCGGTGCCTCCCCGGGCTCTGCTGCGGCGGCTGCGTGACGGCGGGCGGGGACCGGCGGGGCGGGGCGGCCGCGGCAGGCGGGGCGGCCCGGGCTGCGGAGCCGCTCCCGGCCACGGCTCCGGGGGCTTCGCCGGGCCGGGCAGCCCCCGCGCCTCTGTGGCACCGGCAAAGCGACTGCAGCGGCCCCGGATGCGCTATCCGGAGATGCGGCGGTGCCAGCCCCGTGCGACACAGGATGCCTGCAGCCGCCTGGGTACCAGAATCCCCAGCTCTGCGGGAAACGAGACGAGCTGACTCTTAAAGGGTCCTTCCAACCCAAACTGTACTGCTTCGATGAAAGTCCCCATTTAGTCTGAATTAGCTAAATTAAAATTACCTAGAATTCAGTTAGGATTTAATTCTAACTCCCCGTTTCGTTAAAATTTCAATTATTCCTATCCTGGTTGAGGCAAGAGTGGTGGGAAAGGAGGAAGGGAGAATTTGAAAGAGGATCTGTGAGCAGGTGAGGCTGTGCGTGATACCCAGTGAATGTCCAAAGGAGCTGTCAGAGGGCCAGGGGTCAGCGAGGGAGCAAGATTCCCCACCGTGAGGACTGACTGAGGGGCGTGAAGAGGCTCTCATCAATCAGGGAGCTGACGTCTTTCCTAACTCTCCCTTAGACACGCGAATCAGCCCTCACAGCTTACAGGGAAGCTGGACTGGGACCAGGGCAACACTCTCCCGGTGACAAATGGTCATGCAGGGAGCGCATGAAAAAATGAATCGTTGCTGAGAGTTTACATCCCATCCACGGGAAGGTTGTTTTGTTTTGGTTTGTTGGTTTGTTGTGTTTTATTTTTAATTAGTTCTTTAGTGGGAATGGATGGTGAGAGGAAATAGTTTCCCTGTCTGTGCCCTTACCTGGTTCATGCCTTTGCTTTCCCAACAGCACTGCTCTGACTGGCACCACTCCCACAGCCGTGGCAGGGCTGGACCCCAAGCAGGTGAGTGGTGCCTGCCCTGGCACAGCCCAGGAGCAAGGCTGGAGTCATGCAGCTGAGCACACACACAGCACTTGACAACTTCGGTCAGGGTTCAAACAAAATAAACCCTGCAAGGGTGAACTTCATAAATGAAGTGGCTTGTGGAATTCAGTGGGATCTGAGGAATTTCTTGGCATGACAAGATGGCAGAGGGGAAAGGACTGTGTTTAGCCACATATTAACCTTAGAAAGGTGCCTGAGGCAGCAAAGGCTGAAGGAATTGTGCTGGATACCAAATCCACATTAAAATAAAGTGTGCAGCCTGCCGCCAGGGTAGGAACTCATGGAAACAAGAGGTCTCTTTCAAATTAGGAAAGTTCTTCTAAACACAGTCATTTTGTTGATCCAGGCACCACTATGACTGTGGGTGCTGTAACCAGAGCAAGGAGTTGCAGTCAGGGTGAAGTGTCAGCTCTCAACACCCTCTCAGTTCTCCCTCTGGCAGCAGTGGTCCATCTTTTCCTGCATCCTGGGGCTTGTCAAAGCCTACCCTGGATTTCACTCACTGTCCCATGGAAAAACAGCCCAGAAAAAAAAAGAGTGGGCAGCTTTCTGCTGGGGTGCATTGAACCTGCTCCTCCAGGAGTCAGAGGAGCAAGGGAAGCAAGGGGGCTGCTGATGCAGAGGCAGGCAGAACCCCGGAGTGGGGCAGGGCACAGGACCTTCCCCATCATCCCTTTGACTCAGTCACAAGGGAGCACTTTAACCCTGAGCAGTAGCTCCTCAACCTGCCCCTTCCAAAGTGCAGCCTCAGCTCTTTGCCCTCGGCAAAGGTAAATCTAACAGTAGTGAGTGTGATCAGTGGAGCACTGTCTCCCAGCCTTGCTCCCTCCCCTTGCATCATCCTGCTGCTGCCCCAGATTGTCAAATGTATTCTTTTATTACCTCTGGGCATAACGAAGTATTTTATTACTTGCAGACATGCAGAGATTGCAGCCTGCTCCCTACAGCTTTTCTCTGAGCAGCCAGACCATGAAGAAACCCACCCAGCCTCTGCCCCACATTAATCCCTTCCAGCCCCACAGGCATCCACAGGGTTATTGGGAGCTCCTGAGAGTATTGTTGGCTGGGATTGATTTTCACAGGCTGCCCCTGCACTAGAGGCTGAGTGCACAGACTCACAGAATCATGGAATTGTTTAGATTGAAAAATACCTTGAAGATAATCAAGTCCAACTGTTAACCCAGCACTGCCAAATCCACCATTAACCATGTCCCCAAATGCCTCATCTACACAATTTTAAATCCTCCAGGGGATGATGCTGCAGGTGGGCTAAGAATGAACAGAAAGAGAAAATGTTTAGTATCTGTGAGAGATAGTTTTTCATTAATTTCTGGAGCATCTACCAAAAGATGGCAGCAAATCTCCTCATATGGAGTTAGGTATCAGTGTCATCTTCTCTCTTGGGTTCTATTTTTCCCACAGGTTATGAATTGTAGATTATTCTGGGGAGTGCCAGAAGAATAGAAGGATTACACTAGATGTTCTCAATGGAGAAAATCTGTGACTTCAGTTTAAATTTTACAGATTCCTTCTGTAGTATAAGAAATCTCCAAAATGTTCTAAATGTCAGTCCCCTCTCCTGTTTTGGCAGTTCTTGGTTTTTAGTAATGCTACAGCTTAATTTGTTTGAACAGGTAAAAATGGAACATAATCGATTTGACTAACAAGTTCCACAAATAGTTCACATACAGGCTCTGTCTAAATGCTCCTTTTCCATCACAGGCTTTAGGTCTCGAGCACTCAGAGCAGTATGCTTAACACCAGTTTGCTGGAGAAATCTGGAATTGCCCCATCTTTCATTATATAAATCTGCATGTCAGTCAGAGGATTATTTTTGAGCTCTGTTCTGCATCACTAATTGACATAGCCACAGCCCTGGTTCTGATACTATTCATACCAAATTAACTGGGAATAAATCAAAGTCAGTAGAGTCACTGCAAGTACCAAAATGTGGGCTTCACTCAGCTCAGGCAACAGTGGGGCTGGGCTTGTAGCTTGCAGCTTACAAAGCAAACCACAAAGTGTTTTATTCTGGAGTTAGTGATGGGAGGAATTTCAAAGTATGCTTCTGATTAAATTTCTTCTTAAAGTGGGACCAGCAAATACTATTTTCATGAATCACTTTTACATAGCCAAATTGTGCAAAACTGTCATTTCCTCCAAAAATAACTTACCTGCCTAAAATAAAGCTGTGAGAAAAAAATTGCAGCTTGTGAATTGTACATGAACAGCTATGTCAAATTCAACTGTGGTTTCATTCCTATCACATAACATGTTTGAACAGCAGAAAAACTCATTAGCCAGAGATCCAATATGTGTTTGTTCAATAAAGTTTAATTTGGCTCTCTTTAATAATAAAAATGTTTTCAGCTTGTTAACCTGCAAGGAATCCCTTAATAATCAGTCAAGAACATGCTGATGGAATCATAAAGTAAGCAAGGATGCCTCACTGCTGGGTATCACCTATGTAAAGATATCTTTGTGCCTCTTACACTTACAAACTCAACCCAGGCTGTGTTGCTCAGAGCCAAGCCCTGTCTGCCTGCTGTGCCCATGTCAGAGACAGCTTGTTTCCACTGCAAAAACCCTGCACTGGGGATGCTTACACAGCTCTGATGTTCCACAGAGCATCTCTGTGTCAGAATAAATAATTTTTACCTGGGCCAGTGTAAGTGGGCTGCTGATGGTCTCTACAAATGAGCATTAGCAGCTTTTTACCACCACCAGCACAGCCCTCTCACACCCACCCATGTCACTGCTCTCACCTTTCCCATTCTCTCAATGTGACACAAATATCTTTAATAAAAACTCTTTAAAATAATTGTGTCATTTTAACTGATTATTTTCACAAAACACTGGACCCACTAGTCATGGAAGTTATCTTTGAGGATCCATAACATCTTGGCCAAGCAGCCAAGAGAGCACCCATGGCAGCCAGCCCAGCTGCAGCCAGGACAGGCTGAAGTCACTGCAGCTTCACAGGGGGAGGGATGAGCAGGTTCAAAACGTGAACTCAGCTCAGAAAGGTTGTTTCTGTTCCTATTTGTCCACTCTACCATCTGCCTAGAGTTTCCAGGCATTGTTCAGCTACTTAACCAAGATGTGGCCCCACAGAAGGTTGTGTTCTGCCCTAGTCGGATAAACCAGCCCAGAGCCTGGTTTTCCTCAGCACAGCAGGCTCAGTCCTTCATGATGCTGAAAAAAACACTGGAGATGGTGCTGAAGGGAAAGGAGGTTATGAATGGAATTCTGTAGATGCTGATCAGCTGAACAGGTTAGAGAGTCCTGTTCAGGCTTATGTCCTGAGTCACCCAAACATCCTTCATCAACGCGGTGGAGTGAGCTCTGCCAAAACAGCAAACCCTGCTTGAAAACACTGAAGAAAGGATTATTCCCATATATCTTCTAAAGCACCTGGCAAGCTGAGCAGTGATGGGCACCCCTGACCAGTGTTCCACGCAGCCTGCAGTGGGCTTGGGACTGGCAGGAATGGGGGCAGCAGAGATGGGAGAAATCCAAAGAGGACTGTATTGATTTTTGAGGAAGAAAGCCAAAAAGTAGAGAACAAATGGGGAAAGCAATAAAAACTGAATCCCCACAGCTCCTTTTGCTCTTGGAAAATAACAGAGATTGACCTGACATTATTACACCCCTCACTCTCTCCCTCTGGGTTATGTTTTTATTTCCCAAACCAGTAATGATCAAAGCTAAGAGCCCCTCCATCACTGTATATTTTCCTTTTCACTCCAGACAAAAGTTGCAAAGGCTGTAATGCTTTCTCTCATGCCTGTCCTGGTCCAGTGGTCTGCTTCAAACAGAGCTGTTTGCAGGAGCAGCAGCCCCCATGGTCTCAGTAACCTCATCTTCACACTGCAGGGGCAGAAAAGCCCCACACAGGCAGGGGAGAGGGAAATTATATATCTTCCTGGTGAGGTGCAACCTGTCAAAACAGATGTCACAGCTTTTACAATTTGAATTATTTGGGGAGAGGTGCAAATTTGCTATGTCAGGTAACGGTGGAGTAGAAACCTCCTTAAAACCAGAGCAGGAATAATATATACACAGGCAGATAGTGATGGGGAAAGGGAGAACAGTTTTAAACTAAAAGAGGAGGGGATTAGATTAAATGTTAGGAAGTAATTCTTCCTATGAGGGCAGTGAAGCAGTGGCACAGATTGCCCAGAGAAGCTGTGGCTGCCCTATCCCTGGGATTGTCCAAGGCCAGGTTGGACGGGGCTTGGAGCAACCTGGGGTAGTGGAAGGTGCCTCTGCAGGAGTGTGAAGCCTTTAAGAGCCCTTCCAATCCAAACCATTCTAGAATTGTATGACATCTGTAACACAGGGAAGTGGTGAGTGACACAGAGGCATCAACTGTGCCATCATTGCAAGGAGCTGTGCCTGCAGATATCGAAGAAAACCATTTAGGTTGGAAAAGACCCTTAAGATCATCAAGTCCAACTGCACTTAACCCACCATTTCCACGAATTCTTCTTCAGAGAAAAAAAGAAAAAAGAGAAAAAAGAAGCTGAAGTCATGACCTCCTAGCATACATTCTTGTGCATATATTGAAGAATGTGTCATCCCTCTCCACTTCTCAGAAAAAAAAATAAACCCAAAATTATCACAGGCCACAGTATTTTTAAAATATCATAATTATCTTTTCTTGCAAGTAACACTAGTGAAGCAGTGAAGATATAGTATGTCAGATGAATAGGTGATAAATGCATGCCAAGCAAAACATTATTTGTAGGCTATTTAAATTCAGGAAGCATTGGTACTAATCTGGCAGATAAGTTTCTACATTGTGGTTACAGAGCTGCAGACACAATTATTAGCTGTTATATAGTCTAACACACCTTTTACTTATCCAGGACCAAACTGCTGAATAGAATTGGAAAAAATGTCATTGAGTCACTGGAAAAAAATTAATTGAGTAAGGGTCAAGCAGTGGAAGATGCATTGATAGGCAAGAGGACTCACTGAAGGAGGAAGTTACCAGGGCTCATTGCTGACATAAGCATGTCAGGAAGATTCATGGCCATGTAAAATGGTCAAGGAAAATTCACCCTTGCAAACAAGAGCTCTGGAGCTGAGGGCTTGCTTGTTTCTGCCATTTTCACAAATGGAGTTTAAGTACTGGAACACTAGAAACAAACAGAGACTTGGCAGCAAAATAGTCACATTGGATTGATGGATTGATATTCACAAAAAAAAAAAATGGGGGAATGGTTCAGCTCCATTTAAATGATTATTTTATCAGGTCATATTTAGGTTGCTTGATCAAATAGTCCTGCAAATACACATGTGTACCACTGGTGTTTTTTCAAAACAAAACTAAGAACATCTGTTCTTCAGCTGCAGTGTTTATTCTGTGCAGTTAAACTGAAGGCATGAGATCAAATCTAAATGTGGTTGCGTTATGTGTGAGCATCCCAGCCTGAAATGCAGCTGTAGCTGCATGTCCCAATGAAACAGGACGTGTAGGTTTAGACTTCAGATCTTTAAATTCCTTCAGGTAAAACTGAGTGTGCAGAGAACTTCTCTAAGTATTGTGACAACTTTCTGCTGTTGCTGAGTGGATACGACTGGGATTAGCACTAAAAGAGACAGTGGAAATCACCACTTGGAAAATAGAATAAATTTTCCTACTTATGTAGTGTGATAAACAGGGTCCATTAAATCATTGGATATCCTCAATAGGATAGATACAGCACTAGAGCTTTTCCCTTTGAGCTTCTTCCCATGGGACAAGGGGAATCTCTGGTTCAGGAAAGAACAGATCTTGCCAATGAGCTGCATTCCCCTTCACTACTCCAGAGAAGCAAAGCCCCCATAGAGAGGGAGAAAGGGGGCCAGTGGTTTCTTCCCATCTCACTGAGGGTTTAGACCCATCCTTCACATTATACAGGAATAGCCAGAATTCTCATCTCCATTCCAAAATATGTGGGTATTCCTCTTCAAAAAAAGAAAATATCAGAATATCAGAACTGGCCAACAATTGACTGACAAGAAGAGTAGAGATATGACTGCAGAAATTTGAGAGGAAGGACAACCTGGTCAAGAGCCTGCAATAGAAAAGGTCTCTCACAGCTCCTCAAGCAAGTCCTGGCATCAGATTAAAGCTGGGTATCAAGTGCGCTCATACTTCCTGGCAGGAATGGGAGAGCTGCATTAGCACATGAAAAATTGCTGGTTGTGATAGAAACTGGGGGCTGCTCTGGGAAAGAGGGACTGTTTTTTTCTGGAGGACAAAAGAAGATGGCTCATTCCTCAGAGGGCACAGGTCCTGCTGGGGGAACCATACTGCTGAGAACATCTGTCACCAGACTCCTTAGAAAGGGGCTCTCCATGATCCTTACAATTCACACTTTCCAGCTGAGGATCTCATGGAAAGCCCGACCTGGAAGCTCTTCAACCCGCTTTATGCTTCTAGAAATGCCTAAACAGAGATGTATTCCTAAAGAAATATTTTCTAGACCTGGTGATGAGCATTGCTGGTTGCCTCGAGGTCACCCTACTGAGCCTTGCAGGTAGGAGAAGTGGGTGACTGGAGTCAAGAATCCTTAAAACTTCTGGTTTGGTGTTTATACAAAAACAATAGCAAGTGCAGGGTAAAATTGGTGCAAAAGATCTTACAAATTAACTCCATGTGGGGGAGGTGAGGGCTTCCCTTCAAACCCAGAGGGAATATCAGGGCAAACTCTCCACCTAGTTGCTCATACACAGGTGAGCAATAGTTCAGATGCTTCACTGCACTTAGCTGAGCTCAGCGAAGCCTTTCCATGGATCCCAACAGAGTTTGGAGCAGATAGATTGTTTCCCAAGCACAAGCCAAAGCATTACCTGCCCTGTCTGGCACTTCTGAGGCTGGAAGCAGCCCATCTCCTGGGAGTGCAAACCTTGATATTTGCTTTCCTTGCTGCGTCCAGCCTGGATGAAGTCCAGAGAGCAGGACAGTAACAGCAGCTCGCAGAGCATCCTGTAAGGATGTGGATTTCCTCTTTTGGAAGAAGCTCTGCCCTTTGATCTAGTCCACCTTAGAGAAGGAAAAGGTGATTTTCCCCTTAGTCCTGAGATACAAATGTCACCATGTGAAATACCCTTAATTATGAAAGAACAAGGAAGCAGTTGACAATAAACCTCAGCTCCTTACACACACGTGCACATACACACATTAGCCTCTATTCCATTGACTGTAAATAGTGGTACCATTTTCTGCTCTCTTTTGATCAAAGTGTTTTATTTCTGTCTGTCCAAAAGTCTCTTTTTGACCTTTGGTCCTATAGTTTGATTGAAAGCTTTAGTGAAGGAAATTCCTCCACAAGTTCAATACTTGACGCTCCAAGCCCTGAAGAAGACAGCCAACAAACAGAATAATTCCTCATGACAAAGGTCCTATTTGGCAGCAGATGTTAACAGAAGCCCAGGGCACTTCAGGAGCATGTTTGACGCTTGGTTTTAGCAACTTCAGGCCGTAACTTAGATGCACATGACCCCTGCAGTGACAGCAGGGGGACAGACATCTCAGGGGAAGGGCCATACAGTGGGACAGCCATCACCCAGTTCCCTGCCAGCAAAGACCATTAGACCACAGTTACTCTGCAGTTTTAGGCTTTGATTACCAATATTTTTGCAAGCAGCTATGTAAACAAGGACAGAGCTCCTAAAATATTATTTAAAGCAATCCTTTATAGAAAGACAGAGCCTTTATATGCTTTATATTATATATTTTATATCTTTTTTAATATGCTAAGACCTCTTTAAAATTATTTTGTTTCATTTACTATATGATATTTCTTGGGTTTATATTTCATTCTCGTGAAGGATGGCAAAGTAAAAGCTCTATCCCAGTGCATCCCTGGGATGGCAAGGGCAGGAACAGGGAGGTGGCAGAACCACATTGGATAACAGAGGGGTATTTAGTGGGGCTATGGGGCAGGTTTGGATGCATTTGATGCATCCTTCTGTCTTAAGCAGCCACAGAAGTATAAAAAAATAAAACATTGAGGGAAGAAACCTCACTGCTAGGTTTAGCCTCTGCTAGTCAGACAAGAACAGCTCACCTGTGCCATCTAGTGATGCTGCTATTTCATATATTGCGAGTTCTCCAGGCAGGACCAAAAATATTCTGCAAGCCTGGAGGGTCCATTGCCATGAGGATGTCCACCAGCAGAGCTGTACAAGCAGCCCTGTCTGACAGCCTCTGGCTGCTAGTGCAGCCCTCTCCATGCACAGGCTTAGGATTGATATGAACCCAGAGCCAAAAATAATCCAAATCAAATTTCCCAAATACAGTAGCAAGTCTTGTGTCCAAATCCATATATTATTTTGTGTACATGTACAAGAAACACACTTGGTCAAAGGAGTATAACTAAATAGCCAAGAACAAAATAATAATTACTCTATAGCCAGATTAACTAATAGCTTGGAACTAAATATCACTGGTAGAAGGCACCAGTAGAAGGCATCAATGCTTAAATCTGAAGAAAACCCAAGATTTTTAAAAACATGTTAATTGAAGAAGTCCTGGGATCATGATCAGAGCAGATGGGCAGATCAAAGCCCTGGCATTGCATAGGATTTACAAGGATCAGAGGCAGCAAATGAAGGGCAGACATTTACCATTTTAATTACTGGAAGTGGGTTTGAGGAGCACTGGCTGAAGGAGGATGTGGGAATAACCATTCAATTAGAAATGGAAATGCCTTTTGCTTACTGCTGCATTTGTCACCAGGATGAAGAACAAGTTGTGTGGAGTTTCCCATCTGAGGAGGGGAGAGGATGGGCCCAGAGATGCCCCACAGCCAAGAGCCTCTCTCATGCCTGTGGGCTTGAGGTCATTTCATGTCTCATTGATGAGGGCTGGAGAACCTCGGCACTCGCTGCCAAGTGCTGGTGAAGAAGCTCTTCCTCGAGAGCTTGGTGGGGTGAGCAGCTCCAGCAGAGAAAATGAGGTGAGTAGCGCAGGATGGAGAGTGACCAAAGGCTGCACACCCAGCTGCCTCCATGGCTGGGCTGGTGCTGTCACTCAGAGCAGTGACACACTGAGGGCACAGGGACTGGCAGCCCAGGCTCTGCTGATCCCAAACACTCAGTAAAGCTGTGACAAGAGTGTTTGGTGTCCAACTTTTTCATATTCACCAATAACATCTCCGTCTTTCATTCTTCTATTTACCCTGCCTGATTGCAGAATGTTTTCAACCTTTTTCAAGGTAATTATATCTCACACAGGATGGTTGTAGCTACCTCCTACTCCAAGAAATACCTTTTCAAAGCATGAGATGCAGGGAGAGGAATGGATCAGTGTTTGCCTTCACTGCAGGCATCCCCCATTGGAAATCTGCTCTCTCACACCTGTTTTTGGCCTCTCCAAGGGCTTTTAGGGATACTGAATCTCAGGGATGTGACCTGACTTTTCCCTTCGCTGTTTCAAGTCCTGCATTGTGCAGATCTGCGATATGAAAGACACCCCAAGATCCTTCCCAAACTGTTTGATCCCCTGCTTCTTCATTAGCAAGATGAATGGTTCAGCTCACTTTCAACCCCCAAGTCCTTCCCCTGAAGTAACTACTGATTTTATCTCTCATTTCCCTATACACCTACTCCCGTATTTCTTTAAATTTATCCCTGAAAGCCCCTAGTTTTTCTTGATCACTTTTTATGGCCTGCAGCTTTTCTTTTAACATTGTTTCTGGCAAGACATTAAGGTACTCATCAAATGCCAACCTACAAGCCATAAATAATACTCCATTTGCATTCATATTTTGATAGTCCCTTCATCTCTGCTGTGATAGTGTCTCTCCCTGTCTGCATCCCCTTGGCCCAGGCTGTTTTCCTTCACCCAAGCTGGGATCACACCTTTCCTCTTTCCATTATGGGTTATCCAACCTGTTACAGTTGTCTATTCAGTGCAGTAACGAGGAATATTCCTTTACTTGGACTTCAGCCTCTCTTCTTCACTTTCAAAAATCTCATCTCCTGGAGAAGATCATGAAGCTTTTGGCAACCTGCAAACTCAGAGATCATTTTGCATACTCCCATGAAAGAGTGCTGCAGGGACATTCAACATCACTCTGAGTTAATAGCAAGGTTTTAAATGCACCAAATGCATTACAGCCTGGCTCCATGTCCACAAACACCCACCAAGAGGAGCATTGCTCGAATGTCTTAAGCTGCAGAACGCATCTCTGTAAAGATTTAGCTTCAGCAGAGCCTGGTCCTTTTTTTTCCCCCTCTTGACTTAAGATCTGTCCTCTCCCAGGTTTCCACCCCCTCACGTGTTCTGACCTAGGATATGTCGCAAGAGACAAGATCTTAGTCTGTCTTTACTTCTGAGTTATAGGAAATGCTTAAAAGCAGGCAAATTTAGATCTCTGTTGGAACGTAAAAGGAATTAATGGAACGGCTTTAAAAAACCTTTTGATTACCAGCTGATTTCATCAGGTCTTGTCCTCTTTTTAAATTAATTTCAGGACTTCAGCAACAAGAGTTGAACTTTGAAGTGCAGGAATGGGATTAAGAGCAGCCATAAAAATGAACAAAGTCCTCAAAAGTTATGGCCAGCACCATGTATTTTGCCAATTGCCAGCTTCTTATGCTCTAGGGAGAAGACATCATTCAGCTTTAGCTTTCTTGCCTTCCTTGGGGAGATTGGTTGCATAACTCTCCTTCTTAGTAGTTCTTAGTAGAGAGAGACACGAGCTAAAGAAATTAAATCATTTCCATTTTAGTACCAGTAAGATATGTACTGCCAGCAGCACACATTTAATGGATATCCCTGTAGCTGCTCTAAATTTAATCTTGTAATTGAGAGATTACAACTTAGAAATTCCTCAAGGAGTAAAACTCCCATTCATCACTTCCAAAACCATGGATGGCATTTCCCAGGCTGCAAACTCTTCCTTCTTTGAGCTTGCAGTATGCAAGGGAAGAAGGCAGAAGACAAGAGAAAACTTAATTTATTCTGTCATTACTATCTTACTTTCTGAGGATGGTTTTGGAGATGGATACCAGCCCTCATGCCCCAGCCTTCCTGGAATGTACCCTGTTCACAGGCTCTCTGTGGCAGCAGCACGGCCGTGAACATAGGCTGTGCCTTATTCTTTGAAACCCAAAATAGAAACAGGTTGTGAACCCAGCACAGATCACAGAAGTGCTGTGTGATCATTAACACTTGGTCCTTTGAATCCAAGTTTGACCTAACTTAACTATGTTTTGCCCTTTCTTTTAGCTCATTTGGCATAAACAAGTTCATCTGGAGCAGCACAGCAACTCAGAGGTTGCCCTGTTCTTCCCACCCAACTACCCTTTCTGTCCAGCTCGAAGACTCAAGGTACAGAGGAAGCTTTTGAGCTCTGCCACATCTCCACTCTTCACTCCTCTACTCACGCTCAGCCAGCACACAGCAGTGTTTAACCAGACACCATTCCATGAGTACAGTCCAGGCTGAGACTGAGCAGCTGAAGGGCTGGCAAGAGCCACACAAAAATTCCCCGAAACCTCTACAATCCAGACAATAAAAGCCAAGGGGCAAAGCACTGCTCTGCACAGAGACTCTCACACTCATGTAGGTCACAGGAGACAAACATAGAGTTTTCCCCTTCATGAAAGAAGAATCACGTGCTCTTTATGTGGCAAGGAACACGTGGCTCTTGCAGCCTACTGTGCAAAGTCACATTCACAACATTTTTCGGAAAGAGAGTCATGGAAACAAAGGGGCTAAAACCTTTTAGCTTTATGGAAAGGAGTCGGGCTGTTTAGGGGATTGGATTTTGTTTGGTTTTTTTTAATCAGACTAAGGAGAAATAATTAGTTTTAATAATGGCTGTTTAGTGGGTTTCCTGATCAAAGGCAGCAGTGTCTATGCAGAGATCACTTATGAATGTTGGGTCTCTCCAGCCCCCAAATCATGTTATTACATTGGTGAAGTTTTCCTCAGGCAAAGCCTGGCAGCCTTAACCACATGCCCTGGCTGGCAGAGGCATGGTGTGACTAACCTGGATCCAAACCCCTGGTCTGGGACAAAGCAGGCAGATTGGTGCCAGCAGGGCCAGAGGAGGTCAAACAGTAGAGCTGGAACACTGCTGGCCAGGATTCTTGCTGTTAGAGTTGGAGTTTTTTTCTGGGTTAGTCTGATGGTTCTACAAGATTTAGGACCAGTTTAGTTCAGCCTCTCATGAAAAATGACTTAGTGGCAGATTTTTGCCCAGTCTCCTGAATTTCCCCAGTCTTCTACAGATTCCCAAACATCCTCTAATGCCTCTAAAATCAGGGAAATCAGTCATAAAATCCTGCTCGTTCATAGTATTAAAAAGGAAGGGACAGTAATTTCTGCCTCCAGTTCTTTGCTGGCCTCAGCTATTAATGCTCCTGCGAGTGGGAACAGTGACTGGTTGAGCTGGGCAGGGATGGAGAGGGCTCTGGAGGAAAACACTGACAGCAGCACATTCCAAGCTGTGAGTTCAGCGCCATAAAGGGGCTTTCCAAAACAGGGACACCAACAGGCTGCACCAAAGTGTCCCCACATAGCCCAGCAGCACCACACAGTGTTACTTTTTTGAAAAGTATTTTATTTTTTTTCTTCTAATAGGAGCAAAATTAATTCCATATCAACAGCCAAATTACATGCAACTACTTCTCCCACTGGTAAAAACCAACCTTGTGGTTATTTGAAAATTTGCTTGGCTTCTTCCTGAAGCACTGGACCTACATCTTCCTCCTATTTTACCTTTTGCTTCTGTATATTCAAATTAACTACTTGAAGGAGTTATTTGTTTTTCTGGGCTTAGCAGTAATACATACTCTAATGATAGAGAGAAAATCCTCATAGATTAGTCATGTGTTCAGGCTGTGACATCTGCCAGACACCTCATTTATAAAGCAAATCCTCCTTTCCCTTTAGAGTAGCTCATGGGTCACTGAGGCCCTTTTATACTGCACTAGTCAGACTGGAGATCTTAATTGAAACTTAAATGCTCTCTGCAGGCTGTAGGAGCTAATGAGCAGCCTCCATTGGATTTGATCGAGAAATATTCAAGCAGAACTGGACACATGTTTCATCATGTCTCTCCCCTGGACAAAGGTGGGACCAGGCACCCACTTACCACCAGCTCCTGGCCTGTCCCTTCTCCCCTCTATGCCAAAAACACCCAGCAAGCCAGGGACGAACAAGGCTTTGCAGCTCCAAGTGATGGATGGGGCATTGGATACCTCTCCAGAAGCAGCAGCATGGGATGCTGTCTGTGATGATCACCCGACACTGCTGCTTTTGTCAGCCACTGCACACCAGCAAACACACAGCTGCACCCTGGCAAAATCTGCTTCCCACATGCTGCACAAGAAGCAGCTTCTGACAGACTCCCAGGCAGGAGCCTGCTGCTGCTCACACTATGGTGTTTACTCTGTCACAAGTAAGCAGTTTGCACTAATGGCATGCATGGCTTTAAAGAGACACTAAGTGTTATAGAAGCATTTGAGCTAATTAGCAATATCCACATTGGAAAGTGCAAGTTCCTGCAATCCTTCCTGTTTCATTATGAATACAAGATCAAGAGGTGAAAGTCCAGCCTTTAAAAGCTGACGAACTCCTGAACACTTTGGCAGTCTGTCGCCGAGCAGTTTGCATGCAGTTCCAGGGTCAGAGCCAGAATCCTTTCAGGAAGATGTTTTCTGCAAGTTCTGGATTTGTTATTACAGACACAAACCTCCTGTGACTTCAGCAGCAGCCCCATTTGCTGATACACAGAGAGGTGACCTTAGCAGGTGGCAGAGCAGGGTCACAGAGTTTAAGAAAATGAGACTTGATCTTCTGAGCACACCTGAGAAGTCCAACCCATTTTTACTGCTCAGTGTGACTCAAAGCTCAGCCAGGGACAGAGAAGGGATTTAGAACAAGAAGGGCATGATCTTTTTAGGTATTTCTCCCAAGCTATTTCCACTAGATTGAAACACCCGATACCACAAAAGCCATGAAGAGCCTTTACCTATGATGGGATAATGATTCCCATGAGAAGACTGTAGGTGTGGATATTGCCCAGCCCAGACATGTCTTCTAGGTCAAGCAGTGGGTGTCATTGCCTGTCCAGTAAAGGTATCCCATACCCATACCAGCCTTCAGCTGTGTGCATGGCAATTCTGCATATCCCACACACTGACCACCTATGAAGAAAAGGCAAAGTTTTCCAGGCGCACAGAGTGACACTTTGGCCCCTCCTCTCATACCCAGGAGTGGTACAGGGGAATTTGTGAAGCTGTTTCTGCAGACAGAACAGGAGGTTGGATTTAGCCAAGCAAGCATTTTGCTATGCCAAGGACATTCTCATGTGAAATTGGTTGTTTTACTTTGAACTCAAAGCACAATACAAAGGATGTTGGTTTGGTGATGAACTCCTTGTCAGGTTACTTATTATTCATAATCTTGGACAGGAGAGCAAAACTACAAACCATTTCTTGACGAAAAATGTAAAGTGCCATTTTTTTTGATGTTCAAATAGTCTTTTTTCAAAATAGATGATGCCCTTGGAAACACACACCCTTCAGCATTCTTTTTATACTTCGCAATTTGCTGTTTCATGAGAGAATTCTGATTCTGTTACCCAGCAAAACAGATAAACTTCCTTATGCAGCTTGACCTTGCCGAGCATAGGAACTTCCATGGTCATTAGCATAGAATCAGCATCCCTTGGGAAGTTCTTCCAGAATTCTGACATTGTGGTGATTACACGCTCAGTGGCCACACAGCCAGTTTGATCTCATCCATATACTCATTAAAGCTTGTAGGTACAGCTGAACACTGTATAAAGCAGAGGAGTGGAATGGCTATCATTTTAAGTAATTTTGCTTATGAAAGATTATTATTAAGGTACCCTTAAAACTGAAATTTAGATCATTCTCAATAAGACCTCTATAAATCCCCTGATTGCTAGCTCTTTGCTGACTTTCTCACTGCCAATAACTATTGTGGTTTACCTGTCTCCCAGCACAACCTTTCTTTCTTTGCTAATTAAAATTCCATTGTGGGCATCATCTAAGAGCTCACAATCCAAAAAAACTCAGACCATTGCACAAAACAGATCCAAGTCATCCCTAAAGTAGGCCCATTGCAACAGAGCCAACAGCTACACCCAAAACCAAAGTACCAAAGCCTGTGAATAGCTCCTGGGCTCCTCCAGTCTGCCTTTCTCCCACTGGGATTGCCCTCTTCCAAAACTCCCTGGGATTTATAGCAATGTAGTTTTCAACAAACTAACCTGGGCTTTAAAGATATTTTAAGGGCATGTCCTGATGTTTCATCTGCGTTTTGCTTCTCCCCACCCTTAACTGCCATTCCCCACACTGCACTAATAAATGGTGACATCCCCAGTGTTAAGTCCCACCAGCACCACAAGCCATGACCACCTTAAGCATCTCTTGGCAAAGTTTGACATATTTTGCTGGTTTAACCTTTCTTCTCCAACATCCCTAATATTCCTGCCCTTCTCACAAGGCTTAATTAGCTAAGGAAAAGCTCCAAACCCCAATGATGCCCAAACCTGAGCAATATGAGGAATATGTAACATCATGTTGTAGTGGGTAATACCATGAAAATGCCCATTTGTGGGGATAAGTGAGATTCATTCCAAATTCTTGCCTAACATGGAAACTAACACACCACCCAAATGCCAATTATTAGCTTCAAAGGCAGCAGCACAGACTAGTGCTGCAGACAGATAATATCAGACATCCCTATATTAAATATACACAAATTATTTAATTTCATTCAGATTCATCTGGAAAACTCTGGCTCTCCCATGTTATTGTGCTGGTTCCCCCCTGGGAATAGCATCAGCTGTGTTCACCCATCCTTGTTCCATCCCAGATGTCATTGCTCTCCATTTGCAAATCTGGGCTGGTGGCAACATGCCTTGACCAACAGTCAAGGCTGTCAATGCAACGCATTCTAATAACAGCTCCTGACTGTATTAGGGTGAAAATAAACCTCTTGGGGGAAAGTTAATCATTCATTTCAGAGATTTAAAACCCCAAACCAGTCTCTCACCCAAGTTACAGTGGGTTCTCATCTGATTTTGTATTAATAAAATGAGCATCAAATAAATTTAAAGTGATTTGGGCAGTAAAGTTGCAAGGTATCTTTTGGATCAATCCAATTTTAACAAGGCATTTTATTTTTTGGTTTAAGAACATTTCAGTAGCTCTCAGAGAGCTTTAACTAGCTTGTTTCATGGAATAACAGGTTGCAACAGGTTCTGGGTACCTTGTGGGTCACAGGCAGTCTGTACTGACTAATTTGTGTAGGTCCTGTTGGAGAAACCACTCAGGTCAGTGGGAATTGTCCAAATTGAAACCAGCTGTTTGTGCAAGCTTCTATATGGGCCTGGCACTTTTCAAGAATTAACTTGCATTTGCTCAACTTCCTGTCAGAGGACTAGATGATCTCAACTACTTGTGTTTCTGGATTTTTCTGTTCTGTGAACCAAATATCCAGGGAACCCACTCCCATGGCCAGAGTACCATGATGAGCTGCACAGGATGATGAGGAGCCATGCTGGAGTCCTACATGAAGTTCTACTCCACATGGATTGTGTGGAAATACAAGGAAGGAGCAGAGTGCTGTTAGAAGAGAATATCTGCATAATGTGTATTTACTTTTCATTGCCAAGAATAAATTCCATGAATATCTTTAGGTGTCTTTTCCAAGGTTTTTGGCTTGTGCCTTTTACAAAGTGACTTTCAACACAATCTTGTGCATCTGTTTTTATTCATTAAAGAGTCTGTTTCCTCATATGATAAAAACAAATCTGACAGCTGAAATACCTGTGGAGAGCAATAGCAGTGCCAAGACATCATCAAGGCTTTTGCAGTTTGAGGCTGGATCTAGACTTCACAAAATATTTCACAACCTTTTCTCCTCTTTCTCAGCTAAAATTTCATTGCAGCAGCTACAGCAGTGCCTTCAGCATCCAAAATTTGAGAAGAGAGTGCAAATTCATGGGCAATTCCAACAGGGTGCAGGCAGAGGTGTAATACCTCCGTAAACTCATGCATCAGCTATTCAGCTCTCCCATGCCAAAGCACTGGTTGTAGAAAACTCTCACACCATGGGGATGAAAGAAATGCAGACTTATAAAAACATATACAAGGTTATATATAAAGTGCTGCAAAACCATGGAGTTTTGTTTATATTCTCTATTGATGCATCCTGTAGAATTCAGTGTGAGCCTTATTCGTGCAATGGTTATAAAGCCAGCAAATCTTTATAGTCCTATTAACTTTCTACAATTCCCTCCAGTATTTGGATGTCAGAGGGGCTCTCAAGAGTTGTAGTGTATCTTAGGGGTAGCTAAAATCTCTGGATACCTTTTTTCACGTTATATAAAGCTTTAACTCTAAGGGCTAACTTGAAGTTAAACTCACCCTCAGAAAGTCAACACATGGGCTGCATTTCAATTAAGTGCCCCTTAAACTGTGAAAAGAGTATTTCTTGTGACTTTGGCAAAGCAGAAAATTTCACTCTGACAAAAGTAAAACCATTAGCTAAGGCACATACAATATAGCACCTAGACCAGCACCTGAAATAACTGAGAAATATTCCCCATCTTCTCCCAAACTGTGAATTAATATTTCCAATGCTAATCTAATGTCCTTTCATCAGTTACACAACCATTTATGTTGGTTTTGTACACATATTTTTGGTGGAGTTGTTAGAGGACCCTCAAGGAGCTACTCAGCCTTATCCCTTGGACTCATTCTAGAAGGGATGTGTAAGAGGAATAGTTTCATTATGAGGAGTTTCCTATATTGAGACCCCATTAAATGCCAAGCCTAAATGTGTAAAGCCACCACTGGGAATAGTCACCAAGAGAGCAAATTGTAATTTCATGTTTCAGGATCAAAGCAAAATGCACATTTCCCAGTCGATAAAGTTGAACTTTATAGCAGACACTGAAACCTAGAAATACCTGCTCCTAAAGAGACAGCAGAAGCATATTGTGCAACACATACATCCAGTGGGAAACAACATGAACTGCTCACAAATAAATCATTCACAGAATTGATTCAGGGAACAGTATGGAATATGGAGTACCCTGCAAATAACTGCCAGGACCTTAGCTAGGCACAGGCAGGGGCTTTCCTCTAGAGATGGAGAGGAGAGCACACCATGGATCTGCCAGCCAGGGCACACATTTCCTGGCCATGGCACCTCACCATAGGGCATGCTGGACCACACACGGCTGTGGCACAGCCTGTTCCTTCCTTGGAGCGAGAGCAAGGAGAGGAGGCAGCTGCCCATTTTCAGACAGGTGTCAGTGTGAGCCCAGACATGCCCAAGCCCTGCCTCAGCACAAGGGTAAAGCACCTCAGGGCTGTGCCCAGTCTTGCAGCCACCTGGGTTCTGATCCTGTCCAGGGCTGCTGCTGTCCAATCAGCCAACTATCTTACCTCCCTCCTCTGTTTTAATTTCCCAGAGAATTTCTGGGAAGTCTTTAAAATACATCAACTCTATGCAGGTTATTTGTAAGCAAAAAAATTGGCAAAAAAGCTGGACTGCAGTTTAATTGGTAAGCCAGGATTTGGTCAATATGAAATCCTATCTCCAAGTATTAGGAGATGACTTTTTATTTCCTCCACAAGTACTGTGGCAAGAAAGCTTTCTAAAATCATAGGATAGTTTTGGAAGGTACCTTTAAAGATTGTCTAGTTCAGCCCCCTTCCATAGGCAAGGACACCTTCCAGGTTGCCTCAAGGCCCATGCAGCCTCACCTTGTGAATCCACAGCTTCCTTGGACAGCCTGTGCCAGGGCCTCCCCACCCTCAAGAGGACCAATTTCTTCCCAATCTAACTCTGTCCTCTGTCAGTCTGAAGCCATTCCAGTTTGTCCTCTCCCTCCATGCCCTTGTCCAAAGTCCCTCTGCCACTCTCTTGGAGCCCTCTTAGGCACTGGACAGGGCTCTAAGATCTCCCTGGAGCCTTCTCTTCTCCAGACTGAACAATCCCAGCTTTTTCAGCCTGTATCCAGAGCAGAGATGCTCCAGCCCTTGGAGCACCTTTGTGCCCTCCCCGGTCTCACTCCAGCAGGTCCACACATCCTTCTGATGCTGGGGGTCACAAAGCTGAAAGCAGCACTGCAGGCTGGTTCTCCCCCACTGCAGGGAAACAGAGTGAGGGGGTAGAATCACCTCCCTCAACCTGCTGGTCAAACTAACCCAGGGTACTGTTGGCTTTCCAGGACAAAAAGGCACATTCCCAGGTCATGTCCAGCATTTCATCCTCCAGTGTACAACAAGAAAATGTTTTGTCTGATTTTCCTTTTATTTGAGTATTCAGAGATCATTGGGGAGAATTAATTGTGGTTTTCCTCCTTGGGTTTTGGGGTTTTTTTTGTCAGGTTTTGATGTTTTTTCCTCAGTCCTGACTGATCTGTGGAGCACTACTGTACACACTGTTTCCCGTGATCCAAACTTGAAAGCCCTATTTCTGCCAGTCCCAGAAAGCAGCCCCCTATAACACCCAGCTGAAAGCATGTCACAGCAAAATGCATCTCTTAACACATCTTTTGACAGAAAGGTTTGTTATGTGAACTCCAAAGCACATGAAAACATTTTGCTTTCACAAATCTCAGCAGGAGTCACCTTATTTTTGTTTTCACATCATAAAGTTCTGCCAATTATTTTTAAACAGAAGATGAGCCAAATTAGGAGAATGGGAGAGGAGTAATCCAAAGACTACACATATGAGTTTGATCCACACTGTCAGAACTTGCATGTAATGGTTGAGGTCCATTACCCATTTGTGCAAGTCCTGACTGAGCCCTTCAGGCTCCAGCTCTCCCTGAGATGTACCCTGGCTCTGTGGTAATAACAGCTCAGCTGAAACTGAGCCAAAGCCCCAAACTTCCTTTCACAAAAGATGCAAAAACAGACTCTATAGAACACCTGTGTAAAACAGTATGCCCTTTTTGCTTTGCTTTTCTCATGGGGCGTGAAAGCAAAATTTAAGTCTTTGTTTTTCTATAGTAGAATTCAAAATGCACCAGTTGGAAGACTCATAAACTCAGAAGCAAGTATCAGAGTAGACGTCCAATTACTCTTTTGGACAAAGTCAGCAGAAGGAGTTAGTGGATCTTTCCCTGTGCACTAGACATGGTTTATTACATAGCACGAAAAAGAAAGGCTGCAGAGAGAGATCAAAGCCCAAACATTATATGGAGACACTAACTGAAGGTTTATCATACCTGTCATGGGATGCAAAACCATGTTTCTGTGGTCAGTGGAGACCTCATGACATCCCACAAGAGCTGGCTGCAGAATCCTGGTCAAATACCAATAGCTAATTACATTTTGGCTTTATGTACCTACTGCTATGTGAGCCAAACAAGGCAATCTCTGATGTTGGGTGCAGAGAACCCTACCAAACCTCACCGTGCTTGGCTTTCAGTGCAAGGGGCAGAGATCAGAATGTACTAGATGACTTCCAGCAATTTAGGTATTTAAGGCAACCTGTAGAAGATTTGGCCTTTCCAGGAACAAAGCTGCAAGGGAGGGTGAATGTGCCTCCATTGCTGGGTGAGCATGGAGCTCCCCTTCTGCACAGCACCCACAGCACTCAGCGTCCTGTAGATAAGCTGGTCTCCATTTGCTGACTTCTAATCAGGACTGGGGTCACTAAATATTTTGATTGGCAATACCCCAGAAGTAGGTTTCCCAAATGCAATCACTTTCTTTTTTTAATGTGTGTCAATAAGGGGAAAATGAACAGTGAGCTGTTCCTTTGAAGCTGAGATTTCAAGGTGAATAAATATAAATGTGCTATCAATGCTGTTAAGCATTCCTCTCAAATACCATGGCAACATAATTTTAAAAGGTCATTTTTAAGGTCCTCACACCTTCCCCAAGCACAGGTCTCATCCCCTCCCAGTACAAATGCACAGAGCCTTTCCCAGGGCAGGACAGGAGACAGGAGGTGACCCAGGGAAGCCAACAGCTTTTCCACAGACTTCCACCAGGCTGCAGTTCCGCCTAACGTGCTGCAAAACCTCAGCACTAACAGCACAAGATAAAGCTAGTTAACACCTAAACTCTTCCTTTATTTGCACACATTCCACTGCAGCTGAAGAGAAATTAATGTATGTTCTGGAAAGAAGAACTGGCATTTACTGGTTTCGGCCATTCTTAGAATAAACTTCCAACAACATATCCAGCCCTGGCTCCAGGAAGACATCAGTAACACTATGAAAGATCTGGCCCTGTATCTCATATATACAATATACCCATAAATTCATAATAGTTCAGCTCTTACACCTTAATTCAAATTTTGACCAGCACTCACACAGTTCTTACAAATTCTTACAGTTCTTGCATGAAATGATCGTAGACGGAGCAGTAGGTATCTCCAAAGAAGCTATCTGCTGTTTCACTGTGCTTCATTAGCTCAAGCTCCAGCCACGAGCAAAACGACAAAAAACCCAACAGTTAGCTTAATTGGTTGAAAAGCAGTCATTTCATTTTCTGTTCTCTGTGAGGTTTATGCTCCTGTGTTTTCAGATGTGGTTACCTTCATTTTTCTTAGACCAGCTCCTTATTTGCTCTCTCCCCTGCTCACAGAGCAGTCATGAACTGGAGAGGCAGAGGGAGAGGGAAAAGCATCTTTTAAATCAAAAGATAGGAAACTGAAAAACAATGTGAAGTTTTGTTCAGTGCTGTGGATGAGACACAAGCTGTAGCATTATTTGAGGTTTCAGGGGTGTTCTAAGCCAGGGCAGCACACAGGCCTCTTGATGGCATTTCATGGGGAGATGAGACTCTCCCCAGGGTGATCCACTCACATCAGCTTTACTTGCATAAAGCCAAGACCTTCCAGACCTGCAGCTGCACTGGTGCTGATGGGAGGAAAAACTGCAGAGTGAAGCCCAAGTGCCTTTCCATTCTTTTGAAGGTGTCTCCTACACTGAGCTGCACACCCAAGGATGTACATTCAGGGCTGCTGCAGAGCACGGAGGCGCTTCAGGGACTGCCAGATAACCCAGACTACACCGAAGAGTCCAATTTTGCCTTTTTCCTCGCTATTTTAATGATTCCTTCCTCTCCTGAGTAAGAGAGTGCCCTGCAAGCAGCTCAGCTCCCCAGGGCTTTGCATGGTGTGTGTGGGAAAGGCAGAGACAGACGAATCCACCAGCTCAGGCTTTGCTTGGATTCCTTGATGATGCACACATTGTGGCCCACCAGTGACTCATAACCAAGGAAAACTCAAACCAAAGCTGCACATGGGGATAAAAAAAAAAACCTTTAAAGTTACATTATTATGTATAGTGAGTGGGTCTATAGTGCTGACAATCATTTCCAAGAAACCGACAATGACAGGCAGAGTGCCACAACCCTCTTCCTGCTTATTGTGCCTTCTCAGCCTCAGTAATGGGAAGTTTCTGCTTTGATTAATGGGTCCTTTTTTATTAATGGGTTTGGTTTTCTGCATGGAAACAACCCCTCTAAATTCAAGGCACCATCACACAACAAGTGGCATCACCCTCCAGCTCTTGCATGGGAGCAGCTCCGAACACATCAGCCCCCTGCTGGGACATCACAGAACCTTCTAAGGGCTTCAAGGACAGAGCAACGGAGGGAAAAATCCAGAATAAACACACAATATTGCTCATCTCAATTTTTTTGACATTAGACAGAAAAACAAGAGCTCAGCTTTGATCCTGACCTATAAATGTTTCACACGTGAGGGGATGGCACAGAGACCTGAGCAGTGAGCAGGGCATGTCTTCACAGTTTCCTTTGTAAACAACTTTGAATCAAAACACTAATATAATCATGGTTGTATGATAAACATACACACACACCCCCCGATGTATTATTGCCAGTGATTATATTTTATCTAGTCACAACCCACAACATCTCCACTTTGCAACAGCCTGAGTGTTCGAGAGCGCAAAAGTCTCCTACTAAAGGGTCTCTTTTCCTCCTGCACTCAAATACCTTTAAACACAAGCCTCCAGTTAAAAGCTTTCAGGTGGGCTGGCAGCTTTATCCAGCAGATTTTCCCTCTCTTCCTGCTTGGGAGCAGCTCAGTCTGGTTCAACCAGCTTTTCCTTGCCAATTGGCAAAGCTATGGTGATAAGGGGAGAAATGAATGAGCACGGGGCAAAGCCTACAGAAAGGAGGATAATGCAACAGCTGCCCCCACAAAGCAAGAGGGAGATGCCACTAGGTGGTGACAGTGCCCACAGAAATCAAACTTCCCAGGACAGCTCCCCATCTCCAGTACCAGGGCACTGGGAACATGGGTTGAAAATAAATGGTTAGTGTTCTTGTTGGTAAAGAATGAGAACTAATGTTATTGGTGTTGTGGGCAGGAGCACCACTACTGATGAATAGAAAAGTGAATTATTTCACCTGCTTGGTGTGGGTGTGAAATGAGCTGTTTCTTCATCATCAATACAAGTAGATAAAATGTTTATCTTCACTTCCACATCCCCTCTCCCTTGTACCTCCAGTGCAAGGGATCAAGTATAATCTGGGCTCTGGGATCCCCGTGACATTCCCAAATGGGGCTGATCATCTTCTGTGGAGTGACTTCAGCTGCTCTGCCCCTTGTGCCAGCACAGGAGGAGCCAAGCTCTTGGTTTACAGCACATTCAAAGTAACACCTCAGCAGCTTTATGGCAGCCCATTAAATAATCTTGAACTCAGTAAAAACAGGTGGTTACAGATAATCCATAAAATCTACAGGCACTGATAAGCAGGATTTGGATTGTACACAGTTACCTTGCTCTGTTTCCTGTGCAAATACTTGTGTAAGGGGTATTTTATCCTGCAAAAGGCTTCTCTACAACTTTCCTGAAATCAGAATTGTATGAGAATGAACGGGTTCACTTACCTATTTCACCTAGAAGTGCGACACATCATCAGATATTCATCAGATACTGGATTTGTCTTTCATTTTTTATTAATCACCTAAAGCATGCATTCAAGAAAATATAAATTTTTCAATAAATGGCAGTAGAGGAGAAACTTTTTCCTGGCATTTAATTATCTTTTTCATCTCACAAGAGCTCATTTACATCTGGTTGTCTTGTTACCATAGAGCTCTCATCTAAAACATGAGAAGGAGCCCAACTTGAAAAAACCCTACAATACCCAGATTCTTAAAAAATCTCTGTGCATGTCATGACCTGCTCTTTATTAGACTTGTGCTCCCTCTTGACTTGCTTCAGAGCAGCATTTAGCAAAGCTAAAGTGATCCCATCATTATTACAGAGCAGACAACAAATCCACTGGGTTTTCTTCTGTTAAATATATCCGTGGAATGATGAGAAGAGGGGGTTGTCTGGAAAGGACAGAGAACTTGGAGAAACAGTGATAATACTTGCAAAAGTACAAGAAAAATAATGTTCTTTCAGAGATTGAAAGACAAAAAAAAAAAAACCTGCAGGTAGTGCTGAAAAAGAGGAGGGTTACTGATATGTAATTAATATCTGACTTGGAGCTTTTTTCAGCTCCTTCTTAATCCAGCAAAAATGTTCTCCTCTCTCCCAAAGTGCAGCCCCATCAGTCAGACCATGTGAGCACTGCAGGCCAGGGCTCTGCACTCAGGAAGACAAGAGGGAATGTAGGTGAGCTGTGCTGAGCCTCAGCTCAGTGCAAATCAGAGCAAATCCCATCATTCAGACCACTGCCATAAACCACACTCTGTGCTCAGGGCATGCACGGGGTGCGTGGGAATGGGATGCAAAGGAAGCATGGCAAGTGTTCCTGCAGAGCTGGAGCATTCTTAGAATCACAGAATTGTTTAGGATGGAAAGGCTGTCTAACATCATCAAATCCAACCATTAACCCGACACTGCCCAGCCCAGCACTAATCCACGTCCCAAGTGCCACACATGCACCTTCTATAATCCCTCCACAGATGGTGACTCCACCACTGCCCTGGATAGCCTCTGCCATGGCTTGGCCACCTTTTCAGTGAATAAATTTTCTTTAATGTCCAATCTAAACCTTCCCCTTGATCAATTTGAGACCATTTCCTCTAGTCCAATTGCTTTTTCCCTGGGAGAGTGATTGACCCTGCCTGGCTCCAGCCTCCCTCCAGGGAGTTGTGGAAAACGAGCAGGTCCCCTTGGAATCTCCCTTTTCTCCAGGCTGAGCTCCTCCAGCTCCCTCAAGCCTCCTCATCAGGCTTGAGCCCCAGACCCTTCCCCATCTCCACTGCCCTTCCCTGGACATGCTCCAGCCTCTCATTGTTGAATTTGGTGATCTTAAATGTGATCTTTTCTAACCTTAACAACTCTTATTCAACAATGTCTTTCTTGTAGTGAGGGGCCCTGCTGCCCAGCAAAAAAAGCATTTACAAAACCACAATTCAAGAGCATGTAGAAAGGAAAAGATATTTTCTCTGACTTGTCAAAGAGCTGTCAAGGGCATCTGCAGAGGATTTTTACCCTCTCTTCATGAGTGATGCTCAAACACATTAGTTAGTGCTTAGTCCCAAATGTGTGTTTCGTCAGGCCCAGTTCTCACACGGGAACACACACACGTCAACACAAACTGAGCTGTTCCCACTGCAAATCCCCTTTGCTTAATGATAGCACAAATTTTATTCATTTCTAAACAGTCTCCTCTCTTTATTCAAAAATCACTCATTTCTAAATGGAAAAAAAAAAAAAAAAAAGGCCAGTGAATTTTTTACCAAAAAAAAAAAAATTGGTTTCAATTTTACAGTGAGTGTGAAATACCCAATTCTGTCTGTTTTCACTTTTATTAAACACTGCATTTATTTGTACAGCTCTTCTCTTACCCAGGCTGGTAAGCGACTGGAAAATCAAGGTTTGCCTTTTCCAAGGCCATATAACCCCTGACAGAAGACATTGCCAATACCCCAGTTTAGCACTGGATCCTTCTCTGGAATGAGGTGGGATGCCCTGAACTGTCCTGAGGGAACAGCCACCAAGGGGACACCTGACATGGGTGCATCCTTGCACAGGGATGTAGGGAGTCCCCCAGGATGGAGGTGTCCTCAGCTGCCAACAGTTCCTCTGGTGAAACCACAGACTTGGCTGTGGAGAGTATGGCTATGAAAAAGTACTATGCTAGAAGGTGTAAATAAAAAATATTTCTTTTCAAAGCTGTGTTCTGGTTTTTCTCTCAGCTGTACAGGCATTTTTGTGAAAACTGGAGACCAAAAGACCACTCATGTATGGAGCTACCTGGAAACAAAGGCAACAGAGAACTTGAGACAGAAAAGGAAATTGTTTTCCCCATGTTCCAAACATGGAACATTGGCAGGGACGGCAGGGGGTTTCCTGCTATGCTGTGTCTTTTGTGGTCCCCACTTTGTGCCAGCTGTGGGCTGTGCGCTGTGAGTTGAGAGCCAACATGCATCCCAGAATCTTGGGATTCTCTGAACCTCCCTCTTTTTCTCACTGTGCTGCTTCTGCACAGCAGAAGGATGACCTTGACAAATCGCCTGATTGCTGGAGGTGACGCCCAAGCTTGTCCACTGACACAGCAAACATCACAGTGGCTTCAAAACCTGACGGGAAAATACCATTAGTACATTAATTTACAAGTGGTTAGCTGGTGCTTGAGGTCAAGTCACCACCCTTCTTGGGGAAGCTGGGGTGGGAAAGAACTGGTGTCCCCCCTTTGGCAGCCAAGTTTGGGGCCAAACAAACACTTGATGAAGGCAACAAGAGATGTGGGGAAAATACCTTCAGTGTTTTGAGATCAAAAGCAGGGTGTCAGGCAGAGCAGGTGCTCTCAGCATGTGCAGCTCCTGTCCTGGTTTCCTGGCCAGCGCTGTGCTCTCAGCCCCAGAGCCCTCCCGTGCCTCAGGTGCCAGGTGGGGACACAGCAATGGGAGGGACACAGCAATGGGAGGGATTCCTGACACAGTAACACAACTGCTTGAAAACAAACTGCCTGTGGTTAGTGAAATGGAAAATGTGCAAGAACGTTCTTTTTCCCAGTACACACTTGCCCTGAAACTGCTCCACAGGTGGTGCAGAGCTCCTCCTGTGCTTCACACCTCTGGGTCCCAGCATCCCCATTGTCCATTTGTGTGCATCTCCATGAACAAGGAGGTTTCATGACTTTTATTCCAACCATTAATCCACATTACCTACATCATGGTACACTCCAAAACTCCCTTCAGGACCACCTTGACGCAGATGAAGGAGAAGCCTCCTCCCCATATCAGTGAAGGCAAACATCTCTAGTTTGGAAAATATTGCTTTCCATGGTGGTCCAAGGTCATCCATAACAATACGTGGGGTTCAGTGTTATACCCAGTATGACCAAGATGACAATTACTTTTCCAGAATTCTGAAAAACAAAAATAATTTAAATGTTGCATCATATAAGCAATCTGATTCTCGAGCATAGGCCCTTTTATTCCTTCCCAAACCAGATGTGCAGTGGAAGAAGCAAAGAGACCACCAAACAAGTGTTTTCTACAGGCACAACATTTATCTGGCCTTCATTGAAATAATCTGCTGTATGCCAGTAGTGAATGCTGCAAATTGACAATGATTTCCATGTTTCCCCGACTTTCTGGCATGCATATGGAAGCGTGCTGCAATAAAACATAGGCAAGAATTTCAGACTAATTAAAGGGATTTTATCTGGTTAAAATCATATCTTTCTTTCTTATTTTTTTAAACAGACATCTCCTTGCCTGTGTGTTCTAAATAACATCTTAATATTATTAAAGTTTTACAAAGCTAATTTACATCACGCTGTTCATTGTCTTCTGTCTATTTTTGCATGTCTCCCTGTATAGTCTAGTCAGCCCTACCTTTCTTCCCCAGAACTAGAAAGTGCAAATCAATGGCATTTTCAGACTCTCTCGCCCCAAAGCAGGAGACAGGATGGATCAGTGGTTAGGGAACTAGACAGAAATACAACACTGTGCTGCCAATGTCCCGTGGGATCCTGGAAAAGGCACTCACCTGCTCTTTGTCTCTCTTCCCCATCTGTAAAACACCATTTTCCTAACTCACAGGGCTGTCCCAAAGCACACAGCATTTCTTTTAAGTGAGGTAACGAAGTGCAGACATAGCTCGTAGCCACCTCTGTGCCTACCACCACTGTTTATCAAAAAGAAGCTACAAAAGGACTGAAGGGAGCTGTCTACTGTAATTGCAGGCAGGAATTAAGCTGTAGGTGAAACATCTGACTTTGAAGAAAGGAGATACATGAAAGTGTGCAAGGGCGCTTGAGTCCCTGGGGTGGAATGTAAGTACAGCTTTCCCAGCAAACACTCTGCTTCAAAATTGCAGTAACTTTATTCGGGCATAAATACTGTGCTTTAAATAGCTCAGCAGTGCCTTATCTGCTTATCCCAGCTATTAAGGAACCCTTTGTTTTCAGGAGATTGCCACTGGCCTGAGTGATGAGCTTGTGACTCCTGTGGTGGGTATTCACCAGAATAGGATTCTGCACAGCAGCCAGAGATGCTTGTTTTTCTCTGGTGAAATCCTCACACATTGCAGACAGCCTGGCCAGGTGTGGCTGAAACTGCACAGAGGAAAGTGTATGGGTAGAAAAAGAAGATTATTTATGGCCCTGAAGACATGAAGCACCTTCCCAAACGTCCCAAATCATCGCTTAAAAAGGGCATCACAAGGCAGCTGACCCACCACAGGACAGGCTGTAGTTTCTCACGTCTCTCCCTGCCCTGCTGCCCAGTGTAAAGCAGGCAGGTACCAAAGCATCAGAGGCAAGATCTGATCCCTCTCTGAGCTCTGTTGGAGGCTTGAGTGTCCCCAGTAAATCAATATTGCTGCCTTATATAGTCTAAGAAATCAAGCAAAAGTTCTGGAGTAGATCTGTTTTACAGGTAAAACACTTCATAAGACTTCATTTAATTTAACCCATTGTTCCCTCTGTCTTCTGTACTGTAAAATATGATTAGATGAAACATGAAAGGATATTGACACAGAGTTTCGTGTTTCAAACAGATAAAATCCAACCCAGAGTCCAAAAGAACTTCCATCTAACAGCTGATATAAACAATTAATCAGGCAAGGCTGGTCCTGCTGCAATTCTGGCCAGACTAGGGGAAGGGAGCAAAGGTAACACTCACTTGAGACCCCACAGGACTTACCTGAGAGAGCACCACCCAGACAGGCAGGTAGGCTGGGCCCAGGCAACTCCAGCATGCAATGGCCCTGGTACAAACATGAACTATTGTAACGAACAGATTTTACTATGGCTGATTTCCCAGAACTTGGCTGTGCTGGTAGAAGCCAAATCTACTGGGATGTTGCAGGGAGGCAGGAGCTGCACTGCTCTTTGGGCATGATGTTACATTCTCCACAGGCCCATTCCATCAGTTTAAAACCCTGCATAAATAGCAATGAACGTGTTCACCAGAACTGCAGTGGATGCTGTGTTCCATGAGCTCCTAATGCATGTGCTAATCTCTAGCAACATGAACCATTTGTTTTCTAAAGGTTACAGGGTGAGCAGGTCTCCTATTTGTAACAGAACCCTTCAAAAAGAACCAAATTTATGTTTTCTCCTAGATACACGGGCTAGTAGCAATGATCTGTCATTTAATTGCTAATAAAATAAAAATATGCACCACTGTACACAGACTGGCAACAGCAACACCTACAATTACTGGGTAAAGCCCAGTTAGCCCTAGAACACTGGTTGGCTGTAATTACTTATATTTACTCAATTTCAGCTCATTGTACCCTGTCTATGCAGGGATCATCAGCACTTTCAGGAAGACCCCTCTAAACATGGTAGTGCATATGGAACATTGAGCTGCCTTCGGGAAATGTGAGCACCAAGAACTGGTCCATTCCATCAGTAACTCTGGTGACTAGATGGCTCTCAGCATCAGCCCCTCTCTTGCCACCCTGAGGCGAGGGAAACGCAGCCAGGCACATCTGCAGAGCCACATTCATCATCAGCATCCTCTGAGTCAGGATCAGCCCCAGGGAATTGCAGGCAGTAAGTGCAGATCCCATGGCTAATGCAGGGCGTCAACCAAGTGGACACGTCAAGATATTTTTCAAAGCAGAAGGAAAATAATTAAAAGCTCGGAAATGCTGTAATACTCATTTCTGATAAGAGCTGCTGATTTGAACCATGAGTACTCATTATTCAGCAAGATGTTGGTTACAGTATGACCTTAGCCATGTAGCCTACATCCATGTTTCTTCTCTGAATCAGACAAGATGGATTTTTTTTTCCACTGAGATACTAAGAATTAGAAAGAAAATTAGAGAGCAAATATTTCCTTTACTGAACACAAATGACTCCTTGCTTCTTGTCACTGGTTTACAAGCATTTAAGGCAGAGATGGATAGACAGAGCAGGAGGTGATGGCCTTTCCAGGCCTGCAGCTGCTCAGTGGGAACACACAGAGCATCAATGCACAACTGTGCAAGTATCAAGATTTTTGATCGTAGATTTTATATAAAGTGCTTTGGCTCCTGAAACAACTACTGGAAAAATACACGGAATCTGGGTAGAAATCCTACTGGAAATATATAAACAAAGAGATAAAGAGAAAACAACGCAAATTACTGAAATGGTCTGCATGATGTCAAGGGTGGCAGGTGGTTCCCAAAGGCTTCTTTACCTTTTACCTGGTATTCCTCAGGAGAGCTCAGGGGTACCCACAATTGCGTCTGCCATGGTTCACCACCAAGAAATTCCGTGACACCTCTTTGCCTCTTCCTTTGGGAGCCTATAAACATCATTCCAGCATGTGTCACTCACAGTGAGTATTACTACTAGTCATACTGTTATCCAGCTGCTTGCTTTGAGGGTTTATTAAAAGAAAAAGAAAAAAAAAAAAGAGAGAGAGAGAGAGAGAGGACAATCATATTTAGCTTTTGGGACATATGGACACTTCTCTGTAAGAAGACTTTCCCAGATGTTCCACCCCTTGATGATGAAAGCCACAAATGCATGTTTTATCATGACATAAATACAAAACAAGATGAAAGTCATGAAAATGCCAGTGTATTCCTTTCTTAACATAACTGTATTTGAGTTGGTTTTTTGCAACTGTCAAATGTAAATCAAATGGGGGAAAACAATTCTGAGAAGTCATCCGTTCCTTGACAGAATCAGTGTTTTCTCTCACAAATATTAGTCTTTGTCAAGAACTGTTCTCCACTATAAACTTCCCACATTCACGGAGAGGTTAAGTTAAATGTTATTAAAGCCTTTCCAAGCCTGGATTGGAAAGTTCTGAAAGTTGGTGAAAGTTGCTAAATTTATTGATCTGCATTATGAAAGATTAAGTAATGAGTACTGTGTAAGGGGGAATGCATGTCATCTGTAAATTCTAATTGCTATTCCCCAGCCATGCCAAAACATTCATGAGTGGCTATGGCCAAATTGCTGAACCAGACATGAGGATTTTTCCATGTTTTCTGGGGACATAATAATTAATCATTAGTTCAGGTGCTCAGATGAAACTTCCTAATCAGTGAATATGAATAATTATTTGGTTTGAACCTTTCACATGACATAGCTAGAGCCCTGGTAAGCAGGATATTGTAGAAATGACAAACAGGCTGAAGTGATAAAAAGTGTTACTGTGTAAGCACAAAATACAACGGTTCCAGGAGAAAAAGCTGCCAGTTTTCTCTGACATTTCCCAAGCAAAGCGCTACTTGCAGTGAGCCCTCAGCTGCGCATTACCTATATCCTGTATGAATGAATCCCTTTTTTGTGTGGTTGTTCAAAGCCAATGTGTCCGTTTCTACAGAAGCACCCACAGGATCACCGAAAACCACATATTCATTTCTTGTTAATGTCAGCAATGACGTACCAGAGCACATACTTGTTTGTCCTGTAGAAATACAGGACTTCCACCGCTCGAGCATGAGCCTGCTGCTGAATGCCTGTTCAGATTAAAAAAAAAAAAAAAGAAAAAAAGAAGAAAAAAGTTGTTGACATGAGAGGAAAAACCAGGTTTCCTGTTTGAACTCTGACAGGTACTGGAAGATATGAGTAACATCAAATCTTGGTCTGCTCTAAAGGCAGTCTGTGGTCAGGGGGTTCTCACATTTGTTTGTGTGGAACAGCTTTGAATTGTTTGCAGATACCGCGTGGAAGAAACTCAGAGATCCTTATCGGGGTGCAGGGCCTGTTATGAAATATGTGCGTTTGTGAGTAGGTTAAAGGAGATCAAAACGGCTCCAGATGAGATGCCTCACATGCTGTAAATGTGGTAGATGCTACCGAGATACCTCCAAAAATATCACATTGCAGTGTTGTCGAGTACAGGCAGTGGCCGCCCTTCTTTCCATTTGTCACTGTGTGGCAGGCGCATGGAGTTTGGGGGATTTTTTTCCAGATCATTCTTTGGTTTTGTGTGTGTGTGTGTGCCCGTCTGTCTGACTGTTCAAATTAAAAACTTTCCTTGGTTATGACTTTCACTAACAGAACTACTCAAGTGGTTTCTGAAGGGGAAACCTGCAGCAAGGACAGACAGGGGAGATTCTGTATGAGTGGTACAGAATATTCTCCAGCAAAAAGGAAGGTGAATAGACCTGGATGGGGATGCAGCAGGCAGAGCCCTCAGTGAGCCAACAGGACAGGACTGGACCACAGCACCCAGCCCAGCTCTGAGAGGGGCTGGTGAGAATTGTACCATTTGTAAGAGACTTCACAAAGAGCCCTGTCAAAGGGATCAGTCAAAACTGCAGCCAAAGCCCCATCACCCTCACAGCACAGCCAAAGGGGTGCTGCTTCCTCCCATGACAAAGATCAACCCCTAAAAATTCCTCTTTACTCACTCCTTTTGGGCAACATCTAACCAGCTGACCAGACACTTTTCCAGGAGCTCAGCCATCCTGGACCTGGAGCTTGCCCTCCAGCCCAGGACTCCAGGTGTGAAGAGCTCAATGGGTCCTGCTTGGTCTCATCCTTGTGAGAAGCATCTCTCCAAGTAAGCATTCAGATCTGTGCTCAAACACTTACAATGCCTTCTCCTTTTGACCACCCCAACATCACAGGACAGTGCCTTTGTATACAAAAAAATAAGCCTCAATTTCCCCCACACTCTAATGCAAAACATCTCTTTCAAAAACTCTATGAAAAGGCCTCCCAAAGCCCTGCTAAGCCCAGGTCATGTCAGGGAATGCAGCTCATTCACATCTCCATGTCAGCTTAATGAGCATTTTAGATCTGCTTCAGCTCTCCTCAAAACTGTGAATCACAAATTGCTGGCATCAGAGCTCATGTAGCCCAAACTGAGCCCACACAAGGAGCTTCCAGCCAAGCCAGAGGCAATTCTGCATGCACTTCCGAGGAAGGGAACATGGTTCTCCAGAAGGAGCACCCTCCTTGGAGAACACTAACACCTTGATCCATTACCAGCAAACCACCACATCCCTTTCAACCCAAACCATTCAGGGATTCTATGATTTACTTTCATTTCACCTTTTCCAGCTCACATGTGTGACTACAGTCCATGCCCACTGAAAACGGGTTTTCACTTTGCAGGCTGTAATACATACAGCAGTAGATTGAAAATCAAAACCATTGAATCAAGGAACAGAACAATTCTGTAGAATCACTCCAGCCAGTTGTGGCTCAATAACAGGATTTATCTGGGCTAGCCATTAATCCACTTAGCTTGCAAAAGCGTTTCTTGAGCTACTTGTGGTAACTTCTAATAAGCTTGAACCACGAAAAAAGCTACAAGTTCCTTACAAACTTGGTACATGGTTCAAACCCTCACAGAATCAGAAACTCAGTAAATCATTTTCCACTTAAAATACTGAGCTAGAAGCCTGTCAGATAAACTGATGCTTTTCTACACTAATTTTTGTAAACTTGGTGGAGTAGTAGGAGTCTTTCCCCATGATCCTGGATGGATTTTGCCAGCGGGGTTTTAAGTGCTGGTTCTGTGCAGAGGACACAAATGCAATATTAACAATATGTTCCCCATGGTCTCATACTGAAATTGCCCTGGTTAATTTAATACCTGCATTAAGAGCTTTCAAGAACCACAGCTATAAATCCTCCTGGCAACAAAATCATTGACCATTTACTACTTCTTTGATGATATCAGGATTCAGTTTTTTGGTTTTTTTTGTAGCAATTCATACCAGTATCATTCCAAATGGACTTATATAATTAAAAGTACATAAGATGAAACCTAACTCTATCAAGAATAGGAAAAAGTCTGTAGAATCATAACTAGAAGTAACATTGAATTAATTCAATATTACATGATGGCAGTGAAAAATATTTTAAAATGGGAACCTTGATAGTTTATCTACAGAACTTTAGCATTACAAATTTAGAAGAGTGAAGAGTTTGTCTTAAATACTAATCTATAGCAATTTTTAAAGTAACTTTTGAAGTAAAACTCTTTGAAGTAACACATTATCTTTGAAATTACATGAGATCTTTGTTCCTTTGAGTCTCCAAGTATTGATGTGAGTTATTACATACAAAGTGCTATTTCCATCTACTCAGTCTTGTTTTAGCAAATAATAAGGCCAGGTGTGCTCATAATCTTTGTATATTTTGAATATTAATGGTAAATCAGGAAGATAATCAAATTTACACAAGAGATAACCTTAATTCAATTATTAAGCTTACAGTAATTTCTGTTCATTACATTCTTTTAGTACCATTTAAATAACGAATTTTCCCTTTTTAACACTTCATGTTTAAATGCTGCTACCAAATGTTTTTTTATTTGAGTAAGATAATTACAAAAGTCCTCTTCATCTCACTTGAATTTCTTCTTTTCAACTTCTACTTTTGTTTTGGATTTTGAGAAAGCTAGCAAGGTGCAAAAAAACCTCTTTACACTCTGGGCAGAAGCTTTATTTCTTAAATCCAGGCTTCTCTGGTAACAAACATACAATATAGTCCTGCTCTGAAAATCTCACCGTATCACTCAAATTCCAGCTCTCAACTGCCACACACTGTATGTGCCTCCAGCTCTGAATTAATATTCATTCATCAACAATATTATCTGATTTTATGTTACCAAATATAACATGCAGAGACTGAGAAAAAATATAATTTGTTGGCTTATTAAAAATAAAATAATAAAATAAAAAATTGAATACATATTTTTAACAAAGCAATTTATTTTCAAAGTGCCAAAATCTTTCTGTCTTTCTCTTTTCTTTTTTTTTTTTTTTAATTCTATACTTTCAGAATATCTAACCACAATCATTTGAGCAAACTAGAGAAAAGAAACTGTTGGTAATGTTCTGCACGTTTCAAAAGGCAGCAGGATATACACACAGTTTATGTTTCTATCTATAGAGAGCTGCAGGCAAATGTACAGTGGAACAAAGATAGACATCAAGATATATTTGTACCTGCCACTTGTGTGCCTGCATGGAGATAGATTCTTAATGAGATAAGTAAACAATGGAAAGTTTTAAAATTCATAGTTTGAGTGGGCTTAGCTCTGTGTTTCTCTCTTAGCTCTCCAGTAATATATTTTTATGTGCTTTCTGTGAATTACAGCCAATCCTAAAGCATCCAGCACTGCTGGGAGAGCAGCTGTGAGCTCTGGGCCCGGCTTTGACCTGCACCAAATCGCAACCAAACATCAAAAAGTGAAATAATTGTCTTTAATTCAAATATTTCTTTGGCATTCTGGATCAAAAGCAATTTCTGAACCCCTGAGTGAAGCATTTGCAATGTGGAAGATCCTAAGCAGAATTCACTTGCACAATTCACATCTCACTGCTTGTTCCCATGGCTTTGTGTGCCCAGAGGACAGCTGGGGTTTGTACCAAGGCAGAACCTGCAGGGAAGCTCCTCTGACCCAGCCAATGCTTTATTTAGAGTTTATAAAAACAGGATACATGTTTGGGGAGAAAAAGAGACTCCATCATCAGCTAGTGGGAATGAGAAGAGCCCTGGGGGCCCAGCAGGACTATAATAATTTACACCAGATTCAGTTCAGGCCACAGGAACTGATCCAGAAGTTGATGAGATTCATGTGCTTGTTTCCCAGCACTGCTGGAAGAGCCATTCAAGTGTCCACAGAAATCAGCTGCTGCTAGCAAACAGAAAACCAATTTGCTTATTTTTTATTAAGCTTTTAAGTTTTCCCTTTTACTGGCAAGGAAGCAAATATTTTAAAAAATTATTTAGGAGACCATGTATTATTTTGTAATATCTATGACATGGTGTTTCACAGCCCCATCCCTGGGGATTCCATGTTAAATATTCATCCCAATACTTAAGCAATTCCAAAGAGGATATACATTTCTTCGCGATCAACCTTCAAAAATTAATTAAGTGAAATATCCAAATCCAGTAAACTCCAGATGATGACTGACTTACTTTGCTTTCTTACAGAAATCCGGTGGCTTCAAGAATCTTCTGCTCTCCTCATGTTTTACAGAGTTCAGTTGTAAACTGATGGTTTCTTCCTTAGTCTTAGTAAAATAGAATCTGAAAGTACTTTTATTTTTTTACTTTTTACTTTGATAGTAAAACCAGAATGTGAGCCTGAAATCAAGTAACAGGCTGAAGGCTTTCCTGAATTTGTCATTCCATTCTCCAGTAAACCTTCTCCCAGTGCCAAAAACAGGAACCTACTGTGTAGCAGTAGGTTTGGGAGCGAACAAAAAAAAATTGCATTCTTGGAGAATACCAAAAAAGGGCATGTGAACTGAAATACTGTAAAATCATTAATGTAGCATAAGTTTAAAAAAAATTTACCCTTCCTGGAGTCTTCTTGGGGGTTTAAAGCAGTACTGGAATATCAGTATTTCTTGGACATCTAAAATAGCCTCTGAGAGTAGGAGAAAATCTAACACATGAGCAGGTACACCTGTAAAAAGATCCTTCAATATAACACATAGCTGTGTTTCATCTTGTGCAAAATCCAAATTTTGAGTGCTCGCTAGGAATGCAAGTTGGCTCTCAGATGAGGCCAGCTTGGTATCTTCCATTTTATGTCTTTCTTCAAACTTCACAGGAGCTGTAAAAGCTGTGCAGATTTTGTAGCAATCCCTCTCCTTATTTTATTCCAAGCTGGAGGGACAATATAAAGCAAGAAAGAGGAAAAATAAAGCCATGATTAATTAAAAAAAACTTTGCTCTTACAAGACAAAGGTTACTGTCAGGTTAAAAATGCCATTTTTCAGTTTATTAATTTCTTATTCCTAGTAAATGTTTCTGTGATTGTTTTTTTTTTTCACTTTCATGGCCTGGGTTGTGTAAATGTTTTATTTTTGGCCACAACAGACGCTGCCTGTAACGCCTTGGTATGTTCCTGGGGCTCCTTTTGATGCCATTTCAGGATTCTCTATAGTAACACATTTTTGCTAATTTTACCAGCATCAATTTTATCCAGCTTATGTGTGGCTGGTAAACTCGAAAGTACTGCATGAAATTCAACACTGGGAAATCACCATGGGATTTATCACCACATTCCCACACTAACTCTTTAGTAGCTGGAATTCCAGGCTAAGAGCAGTACTTCTGTCCCTTAGATACAGTACAAGCCTGTAAGTTCCAGGAAAAAGCTTCCACTTCCCCAAACAAAACAAAAGAAAAGGCATAAATTAGCAAGAGTCATCTGCAAAGTGGGATATTACAATCCTTGCCTAAGTGCTTTGTGAGTGTCAGGATGATTCCAGCTTTTTGGTTAAAATCCACTCCACCTTCATGCTCCAGGATGGTACTTCACTTTTTTAGCTTTCTGGTCATGATCCCTCTCCCAGACACATTTCTTTCTAGGGAAATCTGGAGTTACATTGACTTTCTGCTCTCAATCCCAGGTCTCACCTGGCTACAAACACAGAAACAAGTGCCCAAACCCAGACCCTGCCTTACCCATGAGTTGCCATGTACAGCACAATGTTTCTCAGGCTGTAATGTGCACATGCATATGTGCATTAGTAAAAAAAACACTCTGAATGCAAACTTTCCTGAACCCTTTGATGACAGCAATAGAAAGTGGGACTGCAAGTGCTGTTGAGACACTGCTTACTTGCATTTCTCATTATTGTAACGAGCAGTCTACAAGCTCTGGAAACCAAGCAGTAGACAAGGACTTATTCTCCTGCAATTGCTACCTGCTGCTGATAAAACGTTACTGCACAGACAAATTCTGCCCTCAGACTTTATGTAAACACACAAACACTTGCAGGCTTACAAAGGGCACCAACAGCACCACTTTTAACAGTGATTAGAAGGACAAGGCAAAAGGCAGAGTAATTATCTGTCTGGGGAAAATGCTGCATTCAACCATCCACATCACACAGCACCTTTAATTGAATGGCAGCAAAACGTACAAGTAGAGAGGACAATGGGAAAGAATCTGCATGGCACTGGGTCCCAAAGACACCCAAAGCCTATTACTCCATCATCTCCACTGCCCACAGAGCTGTTGCTCCTGCGCTGAAAACCGTGGGCAGTTTTCTCTCTCTGTACACAGACAGGAGAAAGTAAATTTTCAAAACAGAAACCCTAAAAGGGTGCAGGATAGCACACACCACCTAGGGTTTCAGGAAGCCAGAAGTTTGGTTTAGTTTTTCTAAATTTGTTGTATTTCTGTTTTAGTTTTATTCTGTTCCACCTCTTCTTTCTCTCTTTCACGTCCTGTGTTATCATTACTATTCAACTCAAAAGAGTTTTCTCTAAACATTTCCAATAAAGCTGTGGAAGGCTCTCCTTCCAGAGCCCTAGAAGTTACTACAGAAATGTATTTTCCTCCCCTATCTGAACAATCTTTTTGCTTCAACACTATAACTTTTCTTTCTGTGCCCCTCCACATGGCCACGAGCTACCAGTCACAGAGTTTCCATTGACTTCACCAAGCTTTGTTCACACTTTCTGTTTGAAAGTTTTCTGCCCCTTCTTATCTTCATATCCCTTTACCGCAGTGCTCCCTACCCACACAGAAACTACTCAGTACAAGCTGTTCCCAAGTTTCCAAAGAAGGTGATGCTTGAGCCCTCAAGGGGTTAGGTAACTCCTGATCTGAACTGTCTATAAAAAAAAAATTAACCATAAAAAAAGCCTCAGATTTGGTCATATTTAGACAAAACTATTGGGGGTACTGGGCCACTTTTTACCCTATAAAATCTGAGTGATTCTTCAGCATGGGTGTCAAAGTGGCTACACCCACTTCCCAGGACCTGGGTATCCAGACATAGCTAGAGAGTCAATCAACACCTCATTATCACGTTGGTTCATCAAAGATCTTCAGGAAACTCAATTTCCAGATAATGTGCATGTGGAAGCCTCTGCAAACACAACAAAGAACAAGAGGAAGAGCAACATGATCTTTACAACACAAATAAAAATTAATTAAGTCCAATATGGACAGGTATAAAAGAAATGAATATGCACAAATACACCTCTGCAGATATACCCTGTGAAAGGGTAACTCCAAACAAGAGTCAATAATTGTGGTTTGCTTCAGAAAAAAAAAAAAAGAGTATGTAGTATTTCCTGAAGGATACACAACAAAATGCAACAGCTGTGCTCCGTGTCTTTGTGGCCTCAGCAGTGTTACCATCAAGCCATTTGGGAGATTCAACTTTAAGAAAGATTTTGAACACTTGGAGAGAGTGCAAGAATACAAAAGCCAAAGAGAAGAATTACCAGACAATCCAAATATATGGCCCACGAGAGAGGACTAAGAAAACTGAGGTTGCTGAGCTCAGTGAATGGGCCTCCAGCAAAAGAATGACATGACCACAGTCTCTGAAAGACTTCCAAACAAGAAAATATTTTATTGACATGTCTACAGAAAATTCAGTGAGGAGGATGGACTTCGATTCTGGCAAGAAAGACTCACATTAGACATCAAGAAAACCCTCTGAGTGAGAGGGAAGCCATGGAAACAGCTGACTGGAGAGGTTGTGAAGCTCCCACATGGGAAGTCATTTAGAGCAGATTAAAGAGTTTTTCACCTGAATGATGAAGGCAGTTTTTCCTGTAGTGGTTCAGGGAATCGGCCAAAAGACGTGAGAAGTCCTTTCCCTGCTTATTAAACAGCTAACTATGGTTAGATTCTCCAGCCAGATCAAAGTGAACACTAAACCAAGCACAAAGCAACTTCAGACCCATGGATGTTGTAATGATACAATTTTCTAAAATCTTTAAACCCTCAACAACAGTTAGTGGCCAACCTTGCCCAGAAAGTCCACAGAGATGATTCAATTTCACTCTGCTGAGAGAGAGCTGTGGTGGGAACAGGGTAGAATTCACGTTGATTGTTTTTCACTTCCAGTTCAAGGGCTCTCTAGGAACAGGCTCGGCTTGTGTGAGAAGGATAGAGCAATTTTCCACAGGATGACCTGCATGGCACACTTGGGCTCATATTTTCTTTTGCAGTCTTTGTCTAACAACAAAGGCACTGGCACAGCTCTCAGATCTTACATCATCCTGTTCCCATTCCCACCGACCTTCTGGCTGTCCCTTACCCTCTCCCACCACCTTCTGAGCTCCTCAACCAATATAAAATCTGAGCATTGACAGGGACATTAAGGGGTTTTCCCTTGTAGAGGTCATTTCTGAGATCAGCTTTTCCAAGGACTAGGAGACAGGAAGAAATTAAGTAGCAGAAAAATCACTAATAATAATTGCCAACCAAGCAGCAGAATTGAACAGTCCTTGTACAAAATGCTGTCCCAGGAGCTCCTATCCTTCCCTTATTCTTCTCAGAATTGGCCAAGGCAAAGGTAAACATCCAACAGAACACCCTGCCCTTCAAGCAGAAGCTGGACATTGTAATCATAAATCCTGGGCCAAATCCACACGTTATGCTGATGATTTATCCCAAAGGAAGGTGTGGCCACCCATTTCAGCCACGGTCTGAATTATCATTCACACGTGCTGTGTGCATGAGGTTCACTGGGGTTATCCTCCCTTAACTGGTTTGATATTTACTTACACAATTATTTAACGTAGAATTATTGTTCAAGCTTTTTCTTTTGTTGTTGTAAAGATTAACTTCTTTAAAAGATGTTCAGTTAACAAAACATTCAAATGTAGTTCTCTTGGGGTCTATTTCAAGAAATTAAATACTCGGTGGTCATTGTATTTTACTAGTAGTATTTAGTGGTTTAGAACTTGGAGTTTGTTCTACATGTCATTTATATACACATAATTTACAATAAAAATACTCATAAACATATATTTCTCCAAACTTACTTGTCCATTACAGAATGAAATCTGCATGTTGTATCAAAGAGGTTAAGGTAAAGTCAAGTTTCAAAATGTTCTTACCCAAAACTAACTCCCCTTGCAGACTTTAACCGCTTATTTTCTAGATAAATATAGAAGTCCTTAGAACAGCACACAGGCTCATATACCACACCCAGTCAGAAATCACAGAATCACAGAATGCTTTGCATTGGAAGGGACCTTAAAGGCATCTCATGCCAAGCCCCTGCTGTGAGCAGGGGCACTTTCCACTATCCCAAGTGGCTCCAAGCCCCATCCAGCCTGGCCTAGAACATTTCCAGGGATGGGGAAGACACAGCTTCTCTGGAAAAACCTGTGTCAGGGCCTCAGCACCCTCACACAGAAGAATTTCTTCCTAAGATCCAATCTAAACTTACTGTATTTCAGCTTGAAATCATTCCCCCCTTGTCCTGTCATCACGAGTCACTGTAAGAAGTCCCTCAACAGCATTGCATTCCATTACTGTCACAAGAAATACCATGGTAGCAAGAATCCCAGAACACAGGAGATGGACACTGCAAGCACAGGTTCTGGTCTTCTGCACTCAGCAGATAATATTGACAGAGAGTAAATTGTGATTTAAAAAGCAAGTTGCATAACTTATAACTGTGTGTCAATTACTGTTCCTGCCTGTAAAAAAAAAAAAAAAAAAAAAACCAGGCAAGCAAAGATCTCAGACACTAGAGAAGTTCTCAGAAAAGGATTTTTAGGTCACCAGAAAAAAATTTTCTCTTCCCTCATCAGTTATGCTTGCTTTATTCTGGGTAGATATTTACTTGCGAGAAGCATCTGATGTGCCATAATCCTGCTTGCAGAGCATGGGGTTACATGGTGGAGAGAGTGGGACCAGCCAGCTCTGTACCCAAAACACAAGCTCCAAGCATTGTGTGGATTTGGAAAGGGGAAAGAGTGATAGCAGAATGTGCCATTTAGAACCCATCATAAAATAATATTTGCAAATAGGAAGGTGTTCAGATCAGGGCTAGGAAAATAATGAAGAGCCTGAGGAAACATGTGACCAAAGGAAATGATCTGGAAGCATCTGACAGCTACCTGCCTCACATGGGGGGCAGGTGGAGTGAGATAGGATGGATATCTGGGAGCAATTACAGGAAACTTAATAAAGAGAAATTTAGACTCAACGTGAGGAAAGAAAATCAAACAAAAAAATTACAATATTAAGTACTTTGGGGGTAAAAATTGAAATTTGTAGAAACTTCTTCACTGGACAATTCAAAAGCCAGCACAATAAAGCACTGTAGCAAATATTCAGCAAGGAGAATAATCCTTTGTGAAGGACAGAAGTTGTCTTGGTGACCCAGTAATGCTTTGCTAGCTGTAAAATCTGGTGCTCTATATATACCTGACCACATCATGGGATGCAATGAGGTAAAGTTCAACATCCCTGCTTTCAGGAGAGCCTTTACTTGATATCTCTGTTTCCACATGAGCTGTTTTTGATGCAGCTCCACGAACTGGAGCTGTTGGGCTCCATGACACGACCACCAGGGCCAGCAGGAGCCAAGTATAAACAGTGCCAGTCTGAATGGCCATCAGAGAGCGGGGAGAGCTGCCAGATGCTGCCCTCCCCCTAGCAGGGTGCAACTCAAGAGCAGGGCATGCCATGAGGTTATTCTCCCTGTTCCAGAGTTTACATCTACAGTACAAACACCATGGTCTCAACCCAACATTTATTTCAATAAACACTGGGATAGCTTCCAAAGGCCTGTTGTCGGCAGTTATGAAAACTAACCATTGAGCCATTATATAAATGATCTTCCAGGCATTCATTATTATGGTTAGTGCTGGAAAACAACAAGACTTTGAGGGGCTTCCACAATAGCAGAGTCTTGCTTGTGATCCCAGAGGCTCTATTCAAGCACATCAGAACTAGTCTAAGCTCGGATTGAATTGTGAGACATGGTGGGGTTAAAACCATTATTGCATCAAGATTAAATACATCTGTTATGAACAACTCCTCTGCTTTGCATACATGATTCAGTAAAGACTCTTAGAAGGCTAATTGTTTTCTCCAGGTTATTAACTAGAATTTTCTTACTTTTTTTTTTTTTTTTTAACTCCTCAGAATAACTCTTAAGGTAAGCAACTCCTAATTGTGCAAGAATTAGGTTAAGTGGAATGCTCTATCCTGAGTATCCATTCCTGGATACTATGCTATATAACCAAAGGTCATTCTCGCATTAGGAAATGAATTTTATATTTCAATAAACTAAAGCTGACAGTTCGTTTATGAAAAACATTTTTTAAAAAAAACTGGAAATTATGTTCTGAATATCAGAGATTATGTCGAAGTGTGAAGTAGGTTTGTACAAAAACAGAACTCATTGAAAGCAGCATCAGAACCAGGGATTTGAACTTTGCCCCCTAGGGACGTCTCCCTAGTTCAGAGGTTAAATCACTTTGCAACTATCGTCTCTTGGGAGAGTTCTTTCTTTAAAGGTCCAAGATGAATAAAAAGAAGTAAGAGTCTTATCCTAGACTAGGGTCACTCTGAGTACCCGCTGGAGCCCCGAGCCCTCGCCAGCAAGCCGGCACTTCTGCCCTAAGTACAGTGTGTGCGGGACAGGACCGCTCCACAGGGAACGCTCGGCAGGAACGCTCCGCGGGGAACGCTCCGCAGGGAATGCGGCAGGAACGCTCCGCGGGGAATGCGGCAGGAACGCTCCACAGGGAATGCGGCAGGAACGCTCCGCGGGGAATGCGGCAGGAACGCTCCGCGGGGAACGCTCGGCGGGGAACGCGGCCGCCGGCTCTGCCCCGAGCGGGACCGAAGCGCGGCAGCAGCAGCGCCCCCAGCAGCCTGCAGGGGGCGGTGCCGGGAGCCATGGAACCGAACCGCCGGGAGTGACGGAACCGAACTGCTGGGAGTGATGGAACTGAACCGCCGGGAGTCATGGAACCGCTGGGAGAACTTGTCCGGAGAAGCTGCGGCTGCCCCATCCCGGGAGGTGCTCAAGCACAGGCTGGACGGGGCTTAGACCAGCCTCGTGGCCTGGCAGGTGTCCCTGCCCATGACAGGGGTATCGGATGAGATGAGCTTTAAGGTCCCATCCAATACAAATCATTCCATGATTTTATCCTAGCTCGGACCAGGGCCCATGAAAGACACATGGCACTTTATTATTTTTCCTTAAAGGCTTGATCCGGGAGGATCATTACAATATACTTACTAGAACAGGCACTATTCCTCTCTTCTCCAAAGAATTTAGAGCTAGGATATGGTTTGGAATTCCAGGAGCATAGGGCCGCAGCTAGCCCTTCCATAAGCAGCATCATCCTGGCTCCCAAGCAGCATGCTGTGGGCAACAAAAAGCTGTGCATAAATCCGGCTTTTGATGTTTTTCCCTTGTATGGAATGTTCCAGACAGATTGGACTGGAGAAAGGGAAGAAGTATAGGATAAGACTCTTTCTTATTCCTGTTTATTCATCTTGGGGCTTTAGAGAAAGAACATCTCTCCCAAGGGACAATAGTTGAAAAGCGATTTAATCTCTGAACTACTCTGATGGGCTCCAGCAGCCTTCCCTGTGTTCAGGGGAAACTGCCATTTTACAAAAAGTCTGATCTGTCACAAGTGTCGAAATACTCCTGTCCTTGCTCAATTGTCACCCAATCTTAGAGACTTCTGGAGCCTGCTGATGCCTTTCTTGTCAAATTTAGCCTGTCCCAGAACTTGAATAGCACAGGGAAGTGTCCTGCAGGACTCTCAAGAGTCTCATTTCTAACTTTCAAGGGTCACTGGTTGAGTAGCCCTGAGGGATGAGACAGATAACTGGAGATGCCAGTTCCACTAGTGGCCACTCTGAGCTTCCATGCTGGAAGCTCAGTGGCCACTAGTCAGCATTGCAGCCTCTGACAGAAAGAACATTGTTTCTGCTATGAGGACGAACGGGTTGGACTAATTACCACATATAATCATTATTATTTATGCTCTACAGACATCAGAGTTTTGTCTTTAAATGAATTTATAGACGTGGGGGGGAAATAACGAAGCTGAATAATCCCTATAATTATATGCTTAAAAATCCTGAATGGAAGAAATTAGGGGACACAAAGGAACCCATAAACTAATTATTCCTTGTTTTGCAGCTAACGCATTTTTATGGTAACCACTATGGTCTTCGAAGAAATTAAATTATTTTAAATCAGTTCATTGGAAAAGTCACCCAGTAAAAACCACAGAACAAAAATCTCTCAAGTAAGTCTAAAAGTGAAGGAAGAAAGCATGTACTTTCCAAGCTGTGGATTATTAGAGCTATGAAACTGTAGTTGTATTAAAACCACTAAATAGGTTCTCTCTTACATGCTCTGTGGGAGCTTGGTGCGTGTGAGCATGGGCACACAGGTATATGTGAATATGGGGGTATAGAAGAGAGAATTTCACCTCTTCTATGTACCGTGTCAGTATGGCCAAGTGAATAGAGCACAAGAATGTATGGGTTTAAATAGTTGCATTTTGTGCTTCTTTTTCTTTTTACACTGAAAGCTTCGGCCTAATCCTTACAGAACCTTAGCTTCCCCTACATCACCTTTTTGCAAAGTATTTATCTGGAGTGTCCCAACTCTGCCTCTCCCATATGTGAAAAAGTACATTAGGGTAGGCAAAAAAGGCATATAATTTTTGTAGACCCACAACACGTGAAAAGCAGTGTAGTATTTAATAACGACCAAGTTTACACATTTTTTTTTTCTCTTGAAATACAGCAAATTAATCGAAAACATGTACTTAAAACCAAAATCAGCCTGTCACCAGCTTCATATTATTTAAGTTTAGCTCAGGGGGTGCATTGCCAGAGGAATAATTCAATCAGAATGGCCCACAAAGCAGGCAGGCTCTGTGGGAGATTCAATTCTTCAGGCTGTGCAGAGCTTGCAGCCAAAAAAGTTCATGCACACATGCTTCACTCTTCTTTTGACCACACCACCAAAACCAATGGCTTCCCCTACCACATATGTGGCCATACTGGCAGCTACAGATAAAGGAGTTAACTGAACAGGCTCATATGAAGGGATCCTCAGGCTTCAGTTAGGAAGAAAGTCCCTGCAGCTGAGGAGCAGGGTTCAGACTTTTTTCACAGAAGCCAGAATTCTATTCCTCCCTTTCAGCTCTGCTTGGCACTTCTACTGTCACCTTCTCAGATGTCTGCCTGCCTACAGTGCTGTGACCAAAACAGGAACTTTACTGCAGAAATCTAAATTGAGTGCTGTACATAATCTGCCTCTCTCTGCTTAGATGAATTGTCACAAATGCAAAAAATACCAGGAAACTTCAGTGTCTCAGGCACTAAAAGGCTGCACAATTCCCTTTCATATTACTTGTTACAGAACAGCTATCGTCAGCTTTACCATTTTTCTGGGATAATTTTTTGCCACAGCTTTGCAAGGATATAAAGACGTGGCACACGTCCAGGCACAGTCCAGCAAGATTCATCCCTGCCTTTGATTAACATAAGATTGTTATTATTCTTAATAATAGCAATAACAGTTCCTATTGAAACATCCTGCTGGCTTTGGAGAACAGGTTTCTGTTTTCCTCAGGTTCTAACTTTAGAAGCTTCTGGGGACTATGTAAACATGTGAGCTGGAAACAAACAAAAGAACCGTATAGATTATTTGCTGGAAGCTTGGGTTGGATGGTCAGATCCAAATATCCCGCTGTACTGAAGTCACTGCCCTGGGCTTCCACAGAAGAGGGCAGTACAGGGGTTTTGTGGGTCTGGCTGGACTGTTGCTGAAAAGAGGAGCTGTCCCTTCTGCTTCATTGGGAAAAGGCAAAAAGGGACAGATAAAGATGTACTGAAAGCCACCAACACCGGGCAAATGCTATCCTACTGGGGAAAGGCAATGAGGATGTGCACAGCCCTGTCTAGAACCTTATCACAGTAAGAGAAACCTGCTGTCATTTGATGCAAATCTCCTCAGCTCTATGTGGCCCTGTTCTGTATCTGCTCTGGCAAATTTTTTTGCACACTACTGTGTTTAGAAAAAAAATTATTGTTGAAATGTTCATTTTGCATTTGTAGTAACAGCTTTCTTCAAAAGATAAAGCAGCTTTTCACATACTGAAGTGGATCTCTAAAGTCCAGCTTGTTCACATCTCATTCTTCTTTTTCATTAATCCAGAGGAAAAAAACCCACATGACAATTTGCATCACACTTCTAACACAGAAGATCTGAAATATCTTCACGAGTTAGGGCTTTTTGCATTTTGATTCTACAAAGCACTTAAGCAGGAGCTTAATTTACTGTGGGTAAGTAGTATGTGGCTCCAGTGGGACTCTGTATCTGATTAAAGAATAAATGTAATTGTCTCTCCAGATCAATGCCATAATTTACTCCTCATTGAGTATCAGATAGATCTGTATAGTCTCTTCAATAAACTTATGCAGTGCAAAACACTAAGTGATCCAATTTAGGAAAGCACACACTACTGGAAATCTATACCAGGATGTATATTAACATTGTTGTTTAAGTATTTAATTTCTATTAAATTTCCTAGTCAAATAAAATCCTTGCTTTTTTCCCAGAACTCTATATACAGAGCTCATAAAAGCAAGCTTCAGCTTGCCCAACAATGTCTTGACAAATTTCAGACGCACACACAAGAAAAAAACAACCCCACCAAAAAACCCAAAAAACCAAACAACAAAATCCCAAACAAACAAACAAACAAAACCAAACAAAGAAAACGCACTCACTTATTAGGTCAGACCCTACGACAGGAACAAATTTTTCAAGACTGTGGAGAATAACTTCAGGTATTTAAAAGAATACAAGAATTTTGTAAGCCAGCTATAGCACATAAAACTAGATATTGGGGTTGCTTTTGTTGATAGTTGATGCTTTGGACACGTGTTCCTTTATCTGAACTTCAGGGACCCTTATTCACTCAGCTCTAAAAGTTAACGCATCCGTCAGAGGAATGATTTAATGGCCTTCACAGCCAACAGTGACCCTACAGGAAGAATAAATGAGTATGTGTTTTTAGCTGAAGGCAAAGGCATGTTTTGCACACATGATGTCACTCTTGCAACTCAGGAAGAACTAATTGCTTGGCTTGTTGTAAAGTCTCCTACTCGTTGGGTTCCCTTGCAAATTATAGTCGTCTGGAGAGCTGTAGCATGTCATCAGCACACAACAATGTTGTCTGAAGCGTAATTAATATCTGTCTTTCTTTTCAAGTTCCTTATTTACCCTCTTTCCCTCATGACAAATATGTTAATGACCTCTCCAAAACCCACAAGTTGTCATTTTCAAAGAGCCCCTGTCTTTTTGCCTTGAGCTGAACACTTTAGATTAAATCACGGTGAGCCTTTTCTTGCTCCCATTAAAGCTGTTGAGGGTTTTGTCAGTGACTTCAGTGTAAGCAAACTCTCACAGTCTGTAATGGGAGCAGGACCACAGACCTATTTTGCTTTGCACCTTCAGCTAAAGGAAGAAAAACACAACCAACACACCAAACAAACAATAGGCAGGGATTGCCATACCATTTTGCAGGATTTGGAGTTGAACTAAGTGTCCAGAGAAACATAAGGATCATCAGACCAGCTAGTCTCATGGGCTGAGAAGTTTGTGTTGGGTTACAGGGTCTTAAAAGGCCACTTGTTTTGCCCTTGGCTTGGATTTTGGAAATGGGTTTTATAGTTTTGAGGTTATTTTCAGCAATATTGACTGCTTACCTGGTTCTCTGTTAGTACGTATATGCAAAGGGTGAAATACTGCCCAGAGTTTAATACCATTGCATATGAAAATAAGCATATGGAAGATTTATTCAGAGTCAGCAATAAACATATTGGTAGCCCAGACCATTTCTGGGGAATATTTTGACACCAGCTTATGAAGCACTGCTCGCACTCATAAAGGGCTTGGATAATTCTGAATGTGTGTCCATTTTTGGTGTGTGACTTTACAAATTAGTCAGGTTTACAGCTAATAAATGCATTTACACTAAAACCAGAAACAGGATCTTCTATATTCAATTATCCACCTCTGTTTTCTACTTTTTTTTTCAATTTAAAAAATCCCCTGACTAAATCATCTGCCATACAGCAGAAAACTCCATACAACACAAAAAATGTCCTATTTTCACTACTACTTAGCTATTAGTTTCAGATGTGAATAAAGCATTTCCGTTTCCAATAGCTAAACACAGGGCAAATCCCCATGCTGCATTTATCAAGTTTTCACATGTTTCTATCCCTACCCAGTTAGCAAGGTAGAACTTCTGGAATTCTTAATGCATTACTAATATGAATGTATTTGCAGGTAGGAACTACAAGATACGTTATAAATTTCTTCTGCTTCAAGCTGAAAAGAAGAGGCCCAGACCTCCTTTTTCTCTGCCAAAACATGTGCTATAACCAGATTTCAGCTGAAGTGCCCTTCTTCTGTTAATCCAGAACTTTGCAGACCCTCTGAGGATCACAACTGGAAACACATATTCTTCTCTAATTCCAGCTCTGCCTCAGTGGTGATGCATTTGAGGATGAATACTGTCCCCACAGGACTGCGCACTGCTGTGGTCTCAGCTAAGGAGGGGCAAATTTTATCTTGACTGGAGCACCATTTTCCCAGCACCTTTCCCTGGTCAAGAGCAACTATACCACCCTGTGAGGTTGCCAGTGAGAGCATCAAGGCCACTATTCCAAGAGGGATTTGAAACCCCAGACTATCTTGTAAGCATAAAATACAGAGTCCACCCCTCTCCCAGTGCTGTAGGCTGTGATACAGAGTCTCAGTCCTGCTAAGCAGGGGAAGAAAGCCCAAGGTTTGTGAGCACTAAGGTACAGTATTCTAAAAGTCACCCATCCTTTCCATTTTTAAAAAATATTTTCTGTTACATAGGGAGAGCAGCATAAACCAAGCACAGTAAATAAACATTGCTGAATGACAGGCAAAATCTGTTTCAGCAGAATGATTATTTTTAATGACCTATATTGATTCTCATTCCATCATAATTTAATGTGTTTCTTCAGCATTATGTAAAAACCCTCCTACATTCATCATTTAATAACTATAACCCCCACTGCATTTAAAAGCATGCATACGTTTATAAAGTCTGCCAGACAAGCCCAGTGGATTTTAATGATCTTCTCTCTGAGCAATAAATAGAGAGCTCATAGAATAGGGGCTGTGATTCAGGATTCTTGTGTTCTGGTCTTCATTTTGCAATACCATCGCTGCCAAACTACTCTTGACACCTCTGTGCCTCAGCTTGCTTAGTTCATAAATGGGCCCAGCAACACTTGTCACAGGCTGTTAAAAGGCCGAGTTAATTGCTGCTCATAAATCATATTGAGGGCCTCGAAAAAGAGAAATATATATATATGCAAAGCAGTGTGCTGTTGTAATAGAATTGCATTGCTTTCAGATACACAGTTTAAAATTAAATTCTTGGAGATTCATACCTCTGGTATCGCTTTACTACACATTAGCATTAAAGATTGCTTCCAGAACATTCAAAACCTGCCTACAATGTTTGTGCAATTCAAGACAACATTACTATGACACTCACAGGGGAAAACACTGGAATAGGGAAAATTTTCCCTATCCATCTCCTATTGGAGGGGAGTGAGTTTTGCATTCATTTCAAGGGCCATGGGACCCAAATCTATTCACCATTTCTAACCAGCCTGCAAAAACAACACTGCCACTTCATAAGATACAAATCCTACATTTAATAGCTCTGTTACAAACGCTTCCCCTCCCTCCTCTTAACAAGCACATTGGGTGGGTGAAGGATTTAAAATTAGGCACCTCCACTTTGGGAAGTGTTTTTAGATCTGCCAAGTTCAAAACAGACTGTTAAGACTACCTCTTTTGCTTTGATTTCTTTTTCCCCCCCTCTCTCCATGAATTACTTGCTATCAAATACAGCTGCTTTGTGGACAAGAAGCAGACAAGGGGGTTAGGAATGAACTGTGTCTTTCAGGGTATCATCCACAGAAATGGAGTTTACAGTAGTAGAAACAGGATGAAATAGTAGAAACATAGAAGAAAATGAGAAAATTGCTATTTAGACTTGAGTGATTTTCAAGGCATCATTTTAAATTCTTCCCGCTAGAAAGACAAACTTTCCATCCATGCCCAGAATACTGCAGAATCCAGTAAAGCTGTCTTTTTTTGGGCTTTTCCCTCAAATTCAGCTCTAAGATAAAGCTTAAGTAGATAATTTCTGTGCCTTTTCCATGTTGCAGTGAAGTGACACAAAAAGCAATAAAGATTGAGGGATGGAGGTGCCTACAGCAATATGACTCCATTCCTACACATCTCTCCTACTGCTCCCATGGGTTGAACACTCCCTGTGCCTCAGGCTGTGTACATGACCACAAGTGGACCTTCGGAGAAGAGAGGACTTGAATCCCTGCTACCTGTTCCATTCCAGTATGATTTCCAACCACACAACTGCAACAAAATCCCAAACAATCAGACATCCTTCAGCCCTGCTTTGGGTACCAGGGATCACCAGCTCCATTCCCAGTGCAGCTCGTTCACTCTGTGCCACAGCTCATGTTATAGATTAGTCCTTTCCTTAACCCTTTCAAACTGAACTATTTCTGGTTCATTCACTGGGTGTGCTTGATCAGGGAAACCTGAGAGGTTTGCTGTGGTGTCCCTGCCCATAGCTGGCGGGTGGAACAAAATGATCTTTGATGGTCCCTTCCTACCCAAAGCATTCTGTGATTCGATGGGGCTTTTTCCTTTGAACCTTACATGGCAGAAAATTATGTGAAGGCCTCTTAACATTTAACATCTCAACATTTTAGTGGCCACTTACCACCAAATGAACAAATCAAGCCACAGGAATTCATTGCAACTTACTTTGTGCTTGAAATCAAAAGGAGAAGCAGTTACCTGGATTACCCAAATCTGAAGCAACCAGATTTTACAAGAAGGGGTCTGAATACTGAACAGAGCCATCAGTAGGCTGGAGAACATAAACAGGTAATATAAATAATCCATGACTGTAAGATTTAGCCCCCATCTGGAGGCAGAACACTGAAACTATAATTGCTCTTGCAACTGATGAATGAAAACAATTACTCATTTTATTTAAGCAGTTGTTAGTTCTGCCAACACAAGTTTACGAAAGCCATTAGTCAGACTGCTCATAAAATGAAATAATAGAGAGATTTGATTTTTAAAAATCATGAAATTAGAAAAGAGCCCCAAAATGAATAAAGATGTTCAGGCATTCTCTTCCTATCTGGTTCAGACAACAGGACCTTTTTTCCAAGCTTTTCTTCGTAGTAATGAAAACCAGAATTTTTGCTATGATTTTTTTAATGAGATAAACAGCAAGCCAAGTCTTGGGACTGGAGGAGCATGGACTTTATAGCTTCTCTCATGGATAGGGATAAAATTTAGGGTGCTGGAGCCGTGCAGGCCTGGGCAGAGGCTGCTGGGATCAAGGCTCAGCACCTGCCAGGGCATGGCCACGCAGAGATTCAATGGCTGGCTGTAGAAGGAGGCCAACTTCAGCACAGCAGGGGCAAGAGGAGGGGGAATGGCTGGCTCAGCTCATGCTGCAGCAGGATGGAGAGGCATGGCTGCCCCCTGAGCCTCCTCCTCTGCCAGCACTGCAGGGACAGGTGGCTCTTCAGCCAGGGCCCACAGTCCTGCCAACCCCACAGCATCAAACCAGAGAGAAAACCACTTTGATTCTGTGCATTTAACCTACTCAGGTCCTGGCAGGAGTCTCCTCAGCCACTAAGACAAAGGTTGCTTGCAAAGAGCAAACAGATATTTTATGCCCCAAACACTCAGTGCCTGAGGGAAAGAGGGGCAAGAGTGGGTCAGCAGGGCAAGACATGCAGAGGAACGGGACAGGACTTGGCATGCCCACTGCCTCCCCATTGCAAGAGGCTTTTGGCATCAGGAGTGACAACTGGGTGGAAACTCTGTGCTTTCCAATACCTTAAAACACAAAGGATTTGTAAGATTTTTCCCCTTTCCTGGGGACCTAAGAGGAGCGGTCCTAGGTTTGCCTCAGAACTACTTGTGGCACCAAAAGCACATTCAAGATACCAGACAAAGCTACAGCAGGAACAGCAGTTGAAGCAGAGCACATGCTTCTTACTATTACTTGTAGAGAAAGCCTTAAATGTACCAATATTTTGGAATGCTGAAATGTCACTGACAGAAAGACAAGAAAGAAAGCACACAATCAGGTTGTGGTGGAAGCTGGAACGGGCCCCATCCCAAATATCTTATGGATTCAGATATGCATTGTTTAACCACAAGAAAAGAAAACTTTCATAGCCAATATTTCTATTGTAATAAACAAGTTGGCCTTGATGTAGTCTCTAGAGGGTCCAGGTAGTCTCTGTATGTGACCCATCATTAATATTGTCTGGATGCTGCAGTCTCTGTTTTTTTCTCCTCTGTATTTAATATTTGAAAATCATCATGCTCATATTTTCTTAAAGAATATAGTATATTGCTACAAAATGCACCAAGACAGAACAATACTGACATCCACAGCAAGACCATCACTGACCACAGAAATCTTTGCTCATTTTTAACAGGCGTGCAGCACACCAAGAGGTGAGGCACACTTTGCTTACAGCTGCTACTGTAGTTCTTTTTGGCTAACTGGGATGTACACACCTCAAGGGAAAACAGCCAAAGCTTTTACAAACCTCTGTCTTGGCTAACAAGACTTCTTTCTATAAAAATTGCCACAGTGTACAGTCACACTTGAGACAAGAAAGCACCAAATTCCTGCTGGTTTACAGCCCTTAAAGAGAGTCACCATCCCAAACTGAATCCAGAAGAACATTTAAATAGGGGCATAGCACAATGACACAGAATTAACACCTGTGAGCATACGAGCTCACTATATCAAGATGCACATTCCAATGTGAGAGATGCCAGGCACAAAGTGGACTAATTTGTTTTGAAGATCACAAATTTTACTGATAAACATATACATGTCAATAATCTGGGGAAAAATGGCCTTTGGAAGGGGAGAATTTAGCTCAAATACAAAGTTCACAAGTTAGCATTTTATTGTACTTCAAATACTACTTCATATGAACAAAAATACCTTGTACAGAACCCAGGAAGGTTCATACTGAGCTCAGGAGCTCCTATGGCATTAGTGGATAAACTCAATTTTCCCTTGCTTTACAGTGGTGTGATCCAATATTAGAATTGAAAGAAAGGCAAAAAAACTTTTTGTTTCTCTCTAACTTTGTACAGGCAACATCTAAGCTTCATTTTTCTAATATGTGAAATGAAAACACTTCACTGCAAAGCACCTAAAGAGCAGTGGGTATGAAAACTTCATGGATATGCAATCAAGGGAATAAACAAGACTTAGACTGAAGCCTTATGCACCACCTTGGCATGTGGAGAAGATCATGTAGTTCATTTATAAGAGGAGTAAAAAACGGGATCCTGTTGTTCATTCAGCAATTAAAATGCTGCTGAGGAAGAGGCATTTCTCCAAAGCCATTAAAAATTACAACATGCATAGAGTTTGTGTTTAGCATAATATGAGGTGTTCCAGATGCCCTTGGCCCCCATGGACACGTTCTTTTTGTGCTTCTGTTCAATGCACCACAAACCCTCATAACCTAAATATTTTTAATTCATTCTAAGCAAAAGTTACAGTTAAACAGAGATTAATAGCATGGAAAGTTTAATATGTCTAATGATCATAAAGAGAAGTCTTTTACGGAGTCTAAACAAGACTAATTAATACGTAAAAGCAGATCAAGACTCTTTGCTTCAGCTAGGCCGTCTCAGATATCACAACAAATACCTTTAAGAAAGATGCTTCCTATTTTTCCACCCCTTCTAAATGATGGGTACTGCTCAAAAATGTCACTCCGTGAGTTATTTCCCTGGCTGGATTTCCATATGTCATACGCTTAGAAATAGAAAGGAGTGTTTCTGCCATCCTTCTGTTTGAGTAAGTCCCTATGAATCTCTTTTGTCTGCTTGGATTGCCAGAAAGAAGCACTGAATCTCCTCAGCAGTCTTTTAATTGGCTCTGTGGGAACATGCTCTCATCACTCCCCTTCATTCTCTAACATATCTTTCCAAAATCATAATGCCTATTTCTCTAATTACTTTATTTGGCAGCCTGAAAATAAGGGTAATTACAGTGTTCTCTATTAGCTTGTAAGGAGCATAGGGGACTAGATAGTTAAGAGGAAGGAAAAATCAGACCAGTAGGTCCTGGTTATACTCAAACGGGAATTTCCAGGGGAAATGTATGGTTATCCATGAAGGACTTTGAGAGCAATTTTCCTTTAAGCCAATACTGAACTTGTATTGACAAGACAACAGAGGCACAGTGACAATGCCACTTTCCCAAAGGAGATGTTGAAGAAATGTCATTACCACATTTCATGTTCATTAAAGATTTGATGTCAAGATGAAAGGTGCTAACCTTGGAAACCTGGCCAGACTCCAACATAGATAATTACATTCTGCCTCCCTGAGCAGTTCTCTGTAGAGTTCCAGCTGGACATTTCAGCCCTTGAACCATTATGTAGCCTTGCTGTGAGTGGCTCAAGAAAAGGACTGTGCAACTCAACAATATTCTGTGTCAACAACTTGGAGATGCAAACCTCAGAGTGCTAGTCAATCATGCCACAGAAAAGTTATTTGGGTTACTGTGCATCACTGCAGCCCTTTTACACCCAAGCAGCCCTAGAAATGCCATGAAACCTACAGTGCACGTAACTTTTGTGGGACAGACCTGAAAAGGAAAACCTGTGGTACCTTCACTCACAGTGCCTTTTGGTAGAAGCTCATAGAGACAGGTGAAGGTTGCTGTTCTACTGGAATTGTTCAAGTTTGCATTCTCATGGAAGCAGTCTGCTTGGATCTGTGAATTGTGGGAAAATTTTGCAGCCCTGTAACACTACTACCAAGTGTGAATATAGCATTTGCAGCCTGGCTGCTGGCTGCTAGCAGCACATTAAGTGCTGCAGCACTGAGACCTGCTCTGCAAGCAGAGCATTTACAATTCCAGACACACTTATAGGGAGGATTCCCTAGAGGCAAATCTCCATGGCTGGGCAGATGCTCCCTTCCTCCTGTGTCCCTGGGTGCACATTCTGGCCCTGTCTCCATTCCAGGAGGGATGTGTATGGACAGCCATCCCTCCCACACAGTAATGTCCTTTGCAAGGGTGTCAGAGCATGCCTGGGGATGGGAGCTGGGCTGCACCCCAAGGGGTGCCCAGTGGGTTTGTTGTGGAACCAGGGCAGTACTGAACTGCAGCCACTGATACCACTATCTGCTTTCAGAGGGTATTTTGCATGAGCTTCCCAAGGGTCGATGAGTTTGTTATTACTATATGCATCTTTTCCTTACAAAAGGGAATCATATTTTAGCTCAAGCAGACAGGATTCCTGAGAGTCCCGTACTGAAAAATATCAACTACATGCAAAAACGCCAATGAAGAGACTCACTGGTCTGTCACACATTGATTTAAATGCAAGTAACTTCAAGGACTGAGCTTTCAAATGTATCACAGGAAATTGTTGTAAAAGGGAAATTATTGACCATCCTACAAATACAGGAGTAGACAGAAATACATCCTTATTTATGCAAAAACCACTAAGCCTATCTCATCTCATATTGATGGCCATTCTATCTTAGATTCATTTTGTAAGACCTTTAATAAAACTGTGCAATACCCAGAGCCAGGGATGACAGTCTACGTTAAGTTTCTGACACTGCAAAGAGCAACGTGGATCATATTCAGAAATTTTCCCAGTGCTCAACACCACTTATCAAATTCCCTTCAAGCATTCATCACACCCATGCAAATAATTTATTCTTCCCCACAAAAGCTTTGTGTTTGATCACAATGACAACTTACTGCTTCTGTTCTGCATCACATACGTTATGGAGCTTCACACCCCAGAGCAAGAGCTAAATCACATCGAGGAAACCTATTGAGGTGACTGTCCATTCGTGCAGTCCTTGCACACAATTATGTCTCATGAACTCACAAAGATTTAGTTATGTCAACAAGGCCTGCAGAACCAAGACCACGCTTTTGAAAAATGAGTTTTTAATCCTTTTCAGGATTAACATATTAGCAGATAAGAAAATGCCTAGCTCAAGATTATTGTTACAAGTACTTTGATTATAAACTACATTTTTATCATTTAGGAGTCACCTGTCCTGCAAATACACATGCACTAATAATTTGTCTATTTAATCCCTGGGAAATCACAAACAGGTTTTAGAATCTGCTGATCAGGGTGAGGAGTCTGTCAGAATAGCTTTAACAAATAAATGAAATGCAAAATACCGAAACATACCTAGAGGACAGAGTCTCCCAGCTGAATAGGATTGTAGGCTGAGACCCAAAGAGCTGGTAATTCGGGGTGGAATAGCTTTTACAAATCAATCAGTGCAGAAAGCCAACATCATACAAGTTACACATTTACCAGGCAGTGTTTGACAGCAAAGAACAAGCTACAGCACAGAAAATTTCTGTGTATTTTAAGCCTCCATCCCAAACTGACTCCTCATACAATTCATTTGCAGGCTGTAATTTACTAAATCCATCTGTTGTTCTTACAGCTTGCTTTCTGGAAATTTTGCATTTCAAGGGTCTGCTTGTTAGAGAAGGTCAAAGAGTAATGCAGGCCCTTTCATTTTAAGTGACTTGAAAGAAAAGGAAAGGAAATTTATATTTAGAAATAGCAATGATTAACTAGGGGAAACATATTAGAGTATTAAAATAAACTACATAGAATGGCTCTTACTTCCAATTAGGCAAACTTTACTTCAGGAAAAATATTTATATACAAATATAAAAAGCTGAGGAATGCTAACCTATACTGAGATGAAAGCATCTCATTACATAATTCATGTTTAGCCATTAAAATGGGGGATCACATTTTTCCATACTTTTCCTTTTTGTCCTTCTAAAGTCTCTGCTTCTGTGCTTTCTTCTCTAATCACCAAAACTTTTCACAGCTTCTCTTTGTTAGCAAACCGCCTATGGCAACTGCACACCTTCCACATCTCCATAGCCTTCAGAGAAGCACTGTCTGATGCTACTGCATCAGATTCTGGATCAGAACTGATTCACCACAGAATTACTGAAATAAAAGCACGTACAGTCTAAAACTGAAGGTCCCAAAGCTAAAGTCTGGACCCGGGTCCACCAAGGTACACTCTGTATTCCTGACTGTATTCAAGGCTTCTGTTTTCAGCCCACTTATTGGACAACATAAAGAACACCGAAGCCACTTTAAAAACACAGAGGAGAGCTGTGGGTATCTCCTCAGCACACTCCATTGACAGTGAAGTGCTGGTGGTGCAGTTCAGAGCCATGCAAGACAGCTCCAGTCACCTCAAGAGCCCCAGGGAGTGTGTCCAGCCCCTGCGACAGCGCTCAAGCTTGTTTAAACCACTGAATTCAGTCACCCCTGGTGCTATAGCCATCATCAGAGGGAAGGGAGACAGCCCTGAGACCCCTTCTAAATACTGTGCAGCTGATGCTGTAGGTGCCAGGTGTTCACTTGTACCTGATGAGCTAAAAGTGCAGCTCCAGATGTACTTCAGGGCTGTGGCAGGGACCACAGTCTTAAATGGGGCAATGACTAACACTAGACAAAGTAGATACTGGGGAAAAGCATAATTCATACAGTTGGACTTCAACCAGGAGACTAAAATCACCATCTGTATGAGTGCAAAAGTCTCCCAGGACCCTTACTGGCATGAGTCGTAGGCTGTCAGTCTAAAACACATCCCAAGCTCAGGTGTGCTAACGTCATGTGAGAACACTGGTTCAATCTTGACTCAGAAGAACCTGTGTCATCTATTGAGTCACCAAAACCACCCCTTAGAGCATGGGTTTCCTTGGAGTCCCCTTTGTAAGCCCTTCCTAGATCTGACCTGTTTGCCTATATATAGGTTTAACGCTACGGCAGTCAAAACTCATATGATGCAGTTTGTTTGTTTTCTCAGGGGCTCTCCCTTCTTCCAACAGCAGCCATACCAAAAGGTCTTTGTCTAAGGAGTAGAGTAAGGAGCATAACACAGTGTTTGCATTTACTTATGGAAGAGCTACACTGGCAGTTCCTCTCAAGCCTCTGAAGTCAGCTCCAGTACAGTTACTTGGCCTAAGTTCATCTAAACTAAATGGGCTGACTTGGTTCAAATGCGTTGCACAACCAAATGATAAAATTTGGGGGGAGGGAGGGAATGATTTGCGATGACACATGTATTTAACACTGCATGTCTCCCCTTTCCAGATTAGGAGGAGCTGGCAAGCTTCAGTCTGTACACATGCCAGCAGCGGATGTCGGCACATATACAACACTTTTCAGAACAACATACTGTTGAAACATGCAGTTCAACTCCAAGGTACCCCTTCTGTTCAGCTAGCCCAAAACAGCTATTAGAATTGTCTTGCTTAATATGGTAGGATTTGTAGCACAGCTTTTAGTGCTGCTTAAATCTGGTTTCTTTATAGCCCTTTTGGAAGTGCTGGAAAGTTGGTAGGAGCAGCCGTGCTGTGCTTTGCTCCAGGTCCTCCACATCCATTTGAGCTGGAGGAAGTGATGAACCTGTTGGCAAGAGGGAAATATCAAGGACAGAGAGGTTGTCATGAATGATACGGGAATATAATCCTCTCTTCTGCTTTCACATGTCCTCATTCCTCTTTCATTTTTCAGTCTGAAGTACAAAAAAGCACAATGCTGACAATTTCACCCTGGTTCATTGTCAGTGTGTCTTGAGAAAGTCATCAGTAAAGATCTGAAAGAAATAATGTCTGCAAAATAAATAAAAATATATTCCAAATCAGAAATTAAGTGTTCTGTATTCATTAACAGAAAGCTCTGCCTTGATGACTTCAGATTTTAAAATAAGTCCAGTTCTCTCCTCCTTTTTCTTTCAATAGTTTTGGTGTGAACATTTATAATTTCAGCATCCCCCTAATTCCATATTCTTTTTCCCACTTCATTTGCTCCTTTATCTATTCAATTATTTTATTCTTTGTCCCAATCACTAACAGTCATTTAAAAAAAACCCAAAACAGTGCAGAAAAACCTCATGTTTTGGTGTGGGTTTGGAGTTACGCTGGGTTTATCAGAAGTGGCCAATACACCCCATGTCACATGGGTCGATTTTAGGCATTAGAATAATTTTCCTTTAGTTTCTAATCTGGACACTCTATCCCACACCATAATCCTGACAATTTCCTTTTATTCTCATTTCCTAACAGCTGCTTCCATTTCACTCCCCCTTTCTTTTCTGCATGGCTCTGGCACTGGGAGCAGTAGGTCAGACTGCAAAGACTCAGAGCCTTCCATGGGACTCAAAGGGATGCTCGTGTAAGGCACAAGCTGCCAAACCTCTGCTCTGCACAAGTTTAATGTGCCAATGTGGGGATCACATAGAAAGCTGCAGCCAACCCTTTCCCCTTTTCCTCAGAAGCACCAGTCCCTGCAGGTACCTCTTGGTGAAGCAGTCTCTGGTTTGGGTCTTGTTCCTTTTACTCCCCTCTCAAGCATCCAGAGAGAGCAGTTTTCCATTCAGATGTCCCAGGTCACCACAATGAAAACCAGTTTCACTGCCTGCCACTCACTTCAGCAGTTCATTGCTGTCATCCAGCCCCATTGTCAGCAATGATCCTCATTCTGATCTACCCTAATTTTTCCAAATAATTCCTAAAACTTCAAAGTGAATCATAGAATCGCAGAATCATTAAGGCTGGAAAATACTTCCAAGATCATCAAGAACAACTTTCAACGGAATACTTCCATGCACACTAAATCATACTCCAAAATGTCACATTAACTTGATTTTTGAAGAGGAGGTCCCAGTAATGGTGACTCCACCACTTCTGTGCACTAACTCCTTTAACATCAGACGTGTCCTTTAGAAATGAGCTCACTCACACAAAAGCAAGCTGGGAAGTGCCTATGTGGGAAATTACACTGCCCTATCTGATGGAACACCTTTGGTGGGAGATACACAAGGGAAGAAGCAGTTGGAAAATGGGTCTGGATCACCATCTCTTAACCAGGCTCGGTTGCAGCCTGGACAGCATGTCTGAGCAGAGCCTGAGCTAAAAGAACAATATTTGGATTCCTCCTGTACTTTGTCCCATCTAATGTTCAAAGAGGAATCCCAGGACAAAGTGTACTTTGTGTGAATTGTAGCAAATGCACAGCAAGAGCCTACTTCCAATGGCTTGTGAGGATTTGCTTAAAATGTGAAGGACCCTTTCAGAGGAAAAAAGCAGCCCTGTATCTTGGTTTGGTAAAAAATCAAGTTTTATAGACCTGAAAATCAACATACTTTTCCCTGTAGTTTACATAAAAAATTGTTTTGGAAGAAATGCGTGCGATTCTGCAAATCCATCTTCATGGATCCTTTTAATTTAAAGGCATGAGTCATCGGAGCAAGGACTCCTTGGATGATTGTGTGACCACAGGATGCAGCCCTGGAAAAGTGTTTCTGTAAACAAATAAACATGTTCCTTCCTGTTTGAAACTCAGATCTTTCAGCATTGGGAAAGAGCCTGAGAACCTGACAGTGAGAGTAGTAAGAAATACTAAATGCAATGGCAGTTGCTTGGTCCAGTTCCAACAGCAAGAGGTGACCAAAACACACACAGTGAAAAAAATTGATTAGTCTTTTAAAATACTTTAAGAATCTGAAGTGTTACGGGTATCAGAAACAAAGAAAAGATTTGTTAAGTGAAAATTGCCAGAAGAGATGGTCTTACAACCTGACAAAATCCGAACAGAGGGTAAAAAAACAAAAATTGGGAGAGTTGCCTATGGCTAGTGCCATGTTGTGCTGTACACACATGGAGTGATCCAAAGATCACAGGCTCCAAAATGGATTTCATACTATAGCTTTTGACATCTGATGAAGTCTTTGGAGAGAAATTATCCTCTATTCCTGGAGAAAGCAGGATGTTGGCCCCAGTCAGCAGTCTGTACTACCTTTGCTACTTGACTCCCAAAGGAGAAAAATGAAGTCTTCAGTCCTAACAGCTAGAAGCATTTCCAGAAAAGCATGCAGACATTCGAAAGTGACCTAAATATTGCAGTAAGTGTCAGGGAGTGAATTTTCTGTTGGTAGTTTAAAAGCAAACTTCTGGCAGCTGTCAGGGAATCCTTTAAGTACATTTAGATCAATGCATGAAGTCAAATAAACACTTAAAATCCCTCAAGATTAAGAGTGAATCCTGTCAGGAAATGGCTGAGCCACTGCTTGACCATTTTTTCTGTCAATCAACCTGGAGGATGTTCCAAGCCAACCCCAAATCCTGCTGTACCTGGGCACACACCAGTAAAGGAAAGGACAACACAAGGCTCGTCCCTGGCCTCAGCTGGGTTGGGATGTTTCAGTTGCAAACGATAGATCTATTTTACGTATTAGAGCTTGTCTAGACTAAGGAAATGTTCCTGCTATGACTATGCTGAGGTAATTACACCAGTGTAAACCCCTTTGGGCAAAATAGAGCTTTCAGTGGCCTGATTTACGCTGGTCACTTGCCAGGATTAGTTCAGCTGGTACCAGCCTGTCCTCCAGGAGCTCCTGCTCCCAGCTGGAATCCCACACAGAAGTTTTCACTGTCTCATCTGAAGCGCCGGCACTGCCAATCTATCAATCAAGTCATCCTTACGGGACGGCTGTGCAAATGTTTTTCTCCAAAAGAATGGTAAATATTTAGAAGGCTTTTCTGTTAGTGGAGAATTGACTAAAAATAATAATTAAAAAAATAATAAAAAAAAATTAAAAATAATAATTTAAAAAAAACTGAAATAAATCTGGGTTAAATCAAAGCATTTTTGGATTTGTATATGCATATCAGGGAAACATGTTTGCTGCAAATACAATGAAATAGGAAAGCTGATGCAGGATGTTTAGCCTGACAGGGGTAGATGTGTTGCTTATCCACATTAAACAAACCTGTGTGTGAGGACAGAGGTGTGTCCAGCAAAATGGGAGCTATTCCAAACTGATCAATTCAAATGAACAAAACCAACAAACAAACAAACAAAAAATCCCATAAATTAAATAAATCCAAGGAAGGCCCTTTTAAAGCACAGAAGGTGGAATTCTAGTCTAGGAGAAGTCACTGGCAAAATTCATATTGACTTTAAAGGAGAAGCTTTGCTTACTCTAACGTGTAAAACCACACAGTGCTGCTGTGCATAGCATGGTACAAAATACATGTGCTGAGTTTCACACACAGCATTCAGGGAACATGTTGATAAATGCAGGATGAGAAACAGGCAGACTAATAGACAGACTTGGTTATATTTTAATCTAGTTTGCTGTTACTGCAGGTCTTACAGTTAAAATAGTCCAAAAAGTTACTATATACCTTCAATTCTAAACAGTTACTAGAAGGACAGCTAGAAACTCATATAGTAAAGCAAACATGCTCCTTTAAAAGTTTCCTTACTAAAACAAAATTAAAAGGAGGGGGCAAAAGTATGTCTGAAGCACAAAGATGGCATCAGGAAAGTTCCTCAATTCACAGATGGCTGCATCTTTCAAAAAAAATTAAAACAGGAACCCTAGATTGATTTAATCACCCATACAAGCGAAAAAACGTAATGAAGATATTTAGTGCCAAATTGGTTTCTTGGGACCTTTTCTATGTAAATAATACAAATCAAACCTTGAAGTTCAGTGCAGATATGATCTGACAAGTAAGCCAGGCTTATTTTTTCCCTTTGATCCAGCTCCAGAAATATTTTATCCAAGGTAAAGTTGGTTTTAAGTGTTTTCCATGTCAGTTTTTAATTTTGAATATTCATCATATAGGAAACTTGCTTATAATGCTTCAAACACCAGTCAGGCTGCAATGACTTACAGCATGAAACCTAAAGATTTCCTTGTATTTGCTCATAAGAGGGGGAATATCAAGCCACAGGATCAATTTCGATTGCTCGGTTATTTTTAAAGGTACAGGAAACACTGACAACCCCAGCTGAATATTTCCAAATATCAAGACAAGCCAACTCCAGTATTGTTTGTACTGTTCCACTTCTTCTAGGTGTGTTGGAGAATAATACTTATGAAGATAGTAAGATAGACAGGCCTTTGCTTTCCCAAATTCCCCACATACTGCCATTCCCTCAGAATGCCATCTGGAAGCAACAGTGCCTTCTCTTGGAAGAAAATCTCCACGTGTTAGGGAGTTTTTTTGTGTGGCTGGTTTTTTGGTGGTTTTTGTTTGTTTGTTTGTTTGTTTGTTGGGCTTTGTTATTTTTGTTTTGGTTTGGTTTTTTTGTTGTTTTTTTTTTTTTTGGTTGGTTGGTTTTGGCTTTTTGGTGGCTTTTTGTTGTTGTTGTTGTTTTGTTGTTTTTTCACTTCTCTGGTTCAGTTATAAATAAAACTTAAAAATTAAAAAAAAAAAATTCTATTCCAATTTCAAACCAGGATGAATATTCTGCAGTCCAGATACAGATATATATATATATATATATATATAAACCTGATCTTGTTCACAGTTTTCAGTGTTGTGTGCCTAAATACAGATTTAGGCACCTTGCTGTAGGCACACAGTTTTCAAAAATTCAGCTCTTGTCAATAATGTAAAATCCTGTGGATTCTCTTCCTTCCACAAATTGGTATGTAATATATTTAGAATTAACAGGGCCTGTTTACTCTTTTGACTAGAATATGTGGTGTAAGGTTAATGAAAATAAGATAGATGTTTTATTTTGGGTCTTACATATAATATTATTAAATGTGCCCACCAAAAATGTAGGATAAAATATTTGCTCTGCTTGAAGATTATGTGATATTTGTATTCTAAGCCTCACCACAGTGGGTTTCTTTAAATAGAAGCTATACTTTACTCCTAAATTGCTTAAGGCAAAGGAAGCAGAGATGATGTTTTTATGAATGTTTAAATGCAAATGGAACTGAGAGTGAATGCTATGCTAGCTAACATCAAAGGCTCACCAAAGTCTCTGCATTAATGAGGCTCTTTGTTTCCTGGATCACAGATTACAACAGGTTTCCAACTCATTGCCAAGGCTTTATCTCCATTTGGGAGGGCTGTAAATCTCAGACGATTTTTTTCACATGCAAAACAAGAGGATCATCTGAAAGAAGAAGGGAAAAAAAAATCTTAAAGTAGCAAATATTTAATTCAAATTATTAATCCTCAAAGTGGCTGCATCTTGTTTTATTTTTGGGATGTTTAAAAGAATGGAAATTTGCCGGCAGAGTTTCCTATGGGGCAGCTCATTCATTTGGAGGAGAAAAGTGAGCAGGAAAAAGCAAACGGCATCCTTCCCCTCTCTCATCTTCTTCAGCCCGGCATCAACTGCACCCCCAAATCAGAACAATAATTCTATGTCATGCAAAATCAGCAATTAGCAGAAAGACAGATTTTGCTCCATTTAAATATATTCAAGTACTTTTCAAAGTGGCTCCAACTAGTTCTTCTCCTCCCCAAAAAGTAATGAGATTATATCCCTAGTAATAATACCCTAATTAACAAGAAAAATAGGGACCAAGATTTTTAGCTTCCTATTCAAGGGCTGAATGCGACAATATGTTGTATATTGGGTCATAAAAAACAATTTACATGGCGTCATTACAGTCTGTAGCAAAGCCTCCAGGACCCAGGGCTATCTTATGCAATCTTAATTAAGGAAAATAAATATCGGTGTGTTGTTTTAAGCTACTGGAGACATGCACAGGACCTGTCGTGTGTGATCAGAAGAAATGAGGAGTTTCCTTTTCCATGGGAACTGCTTAAAAAACCCTCCGACGCCGACACACAAGTGTCTAGTGCCTTCGAAATGGGCTGCGAAGATGGTAATTTCTTGTTTCCTGACCCTCGAGGCCAGGCAGGAAAACTAATAATTTTCTGCCACCCCACGTCACGTCTGTACTCCAAAGGGGCTGAGGGTGTGATGGCGGGAGCATCGCCTGTGCCCGGGGTGTGCACGGCAGGTGGCCAGTGGCACCCACGCGTGATATGGGTGTGACTGCACCCACAGCTGGGAATGGGCAGCTGTGGTGTGCCTCTGTGTGTGTGTGTGTCTGTGTGTCTGTGTGTCTGTGTGTATCTGTGTGTGTGTGCGTGTGTGTGTATATGTGTGTCTGTGTCTGTCTGTGTGTGTGTGTATCTGTGTGTCTGTGTGTGCACGTGTGTGCCTGTGTGTGTCTGTGTCTGTGTGTGGGTCTGTATGTGTATGTGTGTGTGTGTGTGTGCGTGCGTGTCTATGTCTGTGTGTGCCTCGGTGTGTGTGCGTGTGCATTTGTATGTGTGTGTGTGTGTGCCTGTGTGTGTGTGTCTCTATGTGTGTGTATGTGTGTGTGTGTCTGTGTGCGTGCGCACGTGCGTGTATGTGTGTGCGTGTGTATGCGTGTGTGTATATGTGTGTCTGTGTCTGTGTGTGTGTCTGTGTGTGTGTATGTGTATCTGTGTGTCTGTGTGTGCATGTGTGTGCCTGTGTGTGTCTGTGTGTATCTGTGTGTCTGTGTGTGCATGTGTGTGCCTGTGTGTGTCTGTGTCTTTCTGTGTGTGTGTGTCTGTGTGTGTATGCATGCGCGTGGGTGTGTGTCTATGTCTGTGTCTGTCTGTGTGTATATGCGCGTGTGTGTGCATTTTTATGTGTGTCTGTGTGTGTCTCCATGTGTGTGCATAATTGTGTGTGTGTGTCTCTGTGCGTGTGTGCGCGTGTGTCTGTGTGTATGTTTGTGTGCGTGTGTGTGTGTGTGTGTGTCTATGTCTGTGTCTGTGTGTGTCTGTGTGTGCCTGGGTGTGTCTCTGTGTGTGTGTCTGTGTGCATGCGTGCCTGTGTGTGTCTGTGTGTCTCTATGTGTCTGTGTGTGTGTGTGTCTCTATGTGTCTGTGTGTGTGGGTGGGTGGGTGGGTGGCTGTGTGGCTGTGTGGGTACACATGTTCTTTGTGTGCCTGTGCTCAGATATGTGCCCTGATGTGTCAGTGTGCATGCGTGTGTTTGTACACACATCCTGATGAGTTTCAGTGCGCACCACATGTGCTGAGATGTGTCTGTATGACACATACAAATCCTGATGTCTTGCTGTCTGCACATGTATATGTGTTCACGCATGTCTCTCCATGCACACAGACGTGTCCTGATGTCTCAGTGTGTGCACACACGAGTTGATGTGTTCTCATGTGAGAGCACACCCCTAGGAGCTGACGTGTCTGTGTGCACACACATGGGCTGATGTGTGACAGCAGTACCATGTATGGCCTCCTGTTCTCTATGTTTAGTCATGTGCTACTGATCTGTGCCTGTAGATTCACAGGTAAGTGTGAGCATGTAGATGTGTTTGTGTGCGCAGATGTGTGTGTACAGATGTCTCTGCCAGATGTGTAGCTGTGCATGCTGATGTGTGCGGTTACGTGTTCCTTTGTGCTGGTGTATCTGGGGCTGCGTGTGGATCCCGCTGCTGTGTACTGCTATGAGTGCTCGTGTGTGCCAGATGTGCAGCTGTGCATGCTGTGTGTGCACACAGGTGTGTGTGCGCTGTACAAACACACAAGTCTGTAGAGACACGTATGGGGTAGTGCAGACGCTGACCCATGCTGATGTGTGTACATACACACATATGTGTAGATGTGAGATGGGCACATGCAGCTGTGCATGTGCAGCTCAGCTCTGGGCATGCAGGAGTAGGTGCAGGTGAGCTTGTGCCATGGTGCGTGTGGCAGATGTGTGCGCACAGAAGCGTGTGCAGGGATCTGGATGTGCACGGGGCGTGGGTGCTCAGATGTGTGTGCGAGCATGTCCATGTATGCAGGCATGTGTGCACACAGGTGGGCACAGGTGCATGTGCAGATGTGCGAGCAGAGATGCGTGTGCATACCCGCGTGTGACACAGATGTGCACACACACCCGGGGCTGCACCAAGGCCCCGGTACTGCTACCCGCACCCCCGCAGTCCTCCATCCCGCAGCCCAGTCGGGAAGGGGTCACCCCGCCGTAGCGCGGTCTGGGGGACGGCGTCGGGCTGGCTGTGCCTTGAATGCAGGGACTTGACGTCGCAGCGCGTGTGCGGTGTGTGCGTGCGTGTCAGTGTGTGTATCCGTGTGTGTCTCTGTGCGCTCTTACGCGAGTGCGCGCCTCAGTCTGTGTCTGTGGGTCCGTGTGTGTGTGCGTCCCCGTGTGTGCCCGCCCCCGCCCCGCCCCGGCGCTGCCAATCACCCGGCGGCCGCTTTGATGTCGCAGCGCTCGCCCGCCGCGCCGCCGCGCTCGCAGTCGGACCGGGCGCTCCGTGCTCCGCCAGCCGCCGGCGCCCGCTGCTCCAGCCAAACTTCCTGGGGCTCGGAGGGCGGGGGGGCGGCGGCGGCACGGGGGGGCCCGTGGAGCCCGGCATCCCGCGACGCCTGCCCGCCCGCAGCCTGCGGAGCCCCCCGCGAGCCGCCGGAGCGGGGAGGGAAGAAAGGGGGGAGCAAAGAAAAGAGTGGCGAGGGAAAAGCAATTCTAATTTTTTTTTTTTTTAGAGGAAGGATTTAAAGGGAATTTGGAAAGGGGGAGCGCAGTTAAAGGGGGGAAAAAGTTTAAAAGTTAAAGGAGGAAAAAACTTTAAAAAGAAAAAATTCAAGAGGGAGCTTTTTTTTATTTTTGATTTTTTTTAAGAGGAGAAAAAAAAATTGACGGAGGGAAAAAAATAATAATTGCGAAGGGCTTGATCCGGGAGAACAATACTCGCCGGGAAAGTTGCTGCGCGGCGGGGAGGGAGCGGCGGGAGGAAAATGCCGCAGCTGGGCAGCGGCGGCGGGGACGACCTGGGCGCCACGGACGAGATGCTGGCCTTCAAGGACGAGGGCGAGCAGGAGGAGAAGATCCCTGAGAACGCCTTCACCGAGCGCGACCTGGCCGACCTCAAGTCCTCGCTGGTGAACGAGTCCGAAGGCAGCGGCAGCCCGGCCGCCGCCGCCGCCGATCCCGAGGTGAGCCGGGCCGGGCCGGCCCCACACGGCGGCTCCGCGCCCCCCGCCCCGCTGCGGCCCCCGCCCCACGCCCCCGCGCTGCCCCTCTCTCTCCTCCCCGTGCAGGCCCTCCGGCGAGTGCAGGATCCGCAGAGGGTGTACCAGGAGAAGCTCCCGGACCACATGGATGATGGTTAGTCACAACAACCTCCGCGTGTTTCCGTGTCCCCCTCTCCCCATTCCCGGTTCCCGCTGGTCTTCCCCAGTGCGCCCCGTCTAGTGCTTGACCCCTGGTTCCCCAGCCCATCACCGTGACACCCCTGGGAGTGAGGGATGCCAGCCTGGTCACCACAGCCCCCAGTGGGAAAGCTACCCCTGACAGTACCAAGGCTTCCCAGTGTCCCCACTGAGGGAGTCCACACCCATGAGGGATCCTGGCGCTCCCCAGCACCTTCTCTGAGGAGTATGGGACGAAAAGACTCCCACAATATATTGCAATCTCTTTGGGGACCCATTACAGGCAGAGTAGTCACCTGTCATAGGACGAATTTTGACAGGGAGCATTGATTTCAGCAGGTATGAAACATCAGGACCCGGGAATGTATAAAGGATCTGCCTATTCTGGTTACCCTTTCCTGATGCTCTCAGATCCGTATCTGCCCAATGGATCTATGTCACCTCTGGTGAGTTCCTCCTTTCCTTATGAAGAAGTTTTGTGGCCTCTCTCAGTGCTGAAGTATGTTGCAGGTGTTGTGCAGGCACCTACACATGCTTTTTTTCCTGACAAATTGGAGCCCGGTTTCTGAAATACCTGGACACTGTTCTCTCCAAGCTGAAAGGAGAAGCACTGTGACGAAGGGGTAGAGATGCTCGGCAGGAAGTGCCTGCTTCACTCTGGGTTTGCTGGAGGAGCTGCTTTTCCAGTCTCCTTATCCTCTAGGTTTGGCTTTACTCTTCCAGCAGTCAAATCCTGGTATCTCATGGAAGAATGTCTCTTCCTTTTTCTGGGTCACAAAAGGAAGGAGCAGCTCCTGGTCTTTGTGTTTGTGTTCAGGGATATGTCCCGCAGCTGAGTTTGAGTCTGTCTATAAAACAGCCACGTTCTGGCATGCTACATGTTAGGGCTCTATTGTGGATGATGGCCCAGAAAATGGATCTTGAGCTTCTAAAATGGCAATATAGGGTTTTAGGAAAGGCTTTGTCTGCTGGAGGACTGTTCCCATCTTCTTCCTGTGAAGTTTTTCCCTCTCAGTTTAAATCAGCTTTAGTAATTCTGTATGTTTTTACGTTTCTAAGTTTTACTATCTGAATGATTCAACTAAAGTCTTCTGTACGTAAACTGTCTTTCCCCATCACCATCTTGATCAGAACTTCAGAATAATGTCCTGACATTGCAGCAGACAGTCGATGCTCACAGCTGGCACTGCTGCATTTGTTTCAGGCATTGTTCTGCATTAGCCATCCACAAGTGAGGACAGAAGGTAATTTGGTTTATTTCAGGTTCAGGTTTTAACTTCTAAAAGGATTGTGTTTAAAACAATGTGTTAGCCCGTCCTTAATTCCAGTCATTTGTTCACAAGAGGGGTAGGATGTAAAACTGGCGTTACAAAAAATTAATGGACTGTGGAGTATGAAACTCAGAATTATTTGTGGAAATCAGTGCCCTACCCTCACACCTGACCCAGCTGGCCTGGGTAGCAGGAGACAGGTCCCTGCAAGAGCCTGCCTGTACCCTAGACAGCTTTTCCCAGGGGATTCAGTTTTCCTAGCTGCCGACTGCTGGAACTTTGCTGAAGTTCGCAGATATCAAGAATCTGTCCCTAAATTTTAGTCTTCCTTCAGTTTACAGCAAGAAAAGATGTGTTTGCAGGGCAGGGCCAGCTTATGTTGTTGTAAGCCAAATAAGCATTTCTTCTGGTGCTTCCTCACCTTATCCAGGTAACAGGTATTCCCCTCATTCCCAAAAATATTAAGCTGTTCCCTTCCTGATCAACTTTAAATGCTTTTAAATTTGTCTTGGGTAAATACATTTAATTTGTTCCCTGAAATAGAATCTGGGTAAGTCCAGAGTTGCCTTAGTCCAGCATCTTTTTGCTGTGATGGAATATTTCTTTTAATCTTAAACTCTTCCTAGATGAGCAGCAAAGTGCAATAGACTATTTATTAGCAGCTAGGCTATAAAGTAGATGGTGGTTTAGGAATCACCTTTTCTCTCGGTAACAAAATAAAATCCAGAGCAGCAGAGAGGAGCAAATAGACTGCGCAGAACTTGAAGGGGAAAAGACACAAGTAGAAGAGAGGGAACGATCCCTTTCCCTTGAGAGCTGCCAAAATCATCCAGTGCCTCAAACAGCTTCCGTTAGGCCTGTTTAGATCCTGCCATGGTTTACGAAGAGCTGATTTGATGTTTTCAGTTAAAAATCAGTTACCTAGCAGACAGGGGAAAATGTCTTCCTCAGATGAAGGCTGGTCTCGCAGTTTTTCAACTTCTTGCAATAACTATTTCAATATATCATTCTGGACAATTTTGTCATATTTCTATTGACCGTGCAAAGATTATCATGGTGAATTATGGCTTGCTCTCATATAGATTTATTGCTGCTGTGTACATTATATAAAGTGTGGGCTATAATCCAGTGGCTGCTTCCAATAATTGAGGCGGTCAGATCTGTGACTGAAGATTGCGGATACTTAACCATCCATAAAAGTGTGTTTAATTAACACTTTAGCACAAGTAGAGTCGGGGAGGAGGGTTGTGTGAGTGAATGGGATTATGTATCACAATCATGCGTGCACTTGATAGTGGAGATTGTATTTTGGTTAATGAGGCTTCCTGGAAACAGTTGTTTGCAAGTAGGATTAATTTTAGAATCTTAAAATCAATTAAAAAATAAACCAGGAGTACTTTGGCAAACTGTCAGGGCTTTACATTGAAAACAGTAATCTACCTGATTGAAAATAAGAGTATAACTCCCTGAAAGATACAGAGCAGCTGGCACCAAGGCTGGGGCTAAACCCCTGCCCTGCAACGCTCTGTAAACCACATTGTTTTCAGTGGGCTCCCCACTAACCCTGAGAGAGAGCTGCAAGTAGCTCTGGACTGGCTCCAGCGCCTGCCTGGCTGGGTGTGTTGCTACCAGCAGTACTGGGGTGCTGCTTTCCTATTTTCTTTCTGCACTACTTTTGCTTTGTTTCCCTCAAGGGTTTGTAGCCACTAGCTGTTATGCTGCTCACCCGAGCATCCTGCTCAGGTCCCCACATCTCCCAGCCAAAATTTCCTCTTTTTACCGAAACACACCCAACCGTGTTATTTACGTGTTCTGCTGCTGCTCCAGAGTGATGCTCTGAAGATGGCTGGGTACCTGCCCTCAGCAGCCAGGCCAAGCCCAGCTGATGGAGGGCCAGCTGCAGAGAGGGTGGCAGGAGCTCCCTGCAGTAGGGTGACCTTCCTTGGCTGAAAGTGCAATGATTCAGCTGGAGTGCTGCTGGTTTGGGCAGGCACAGCTTTCCTGGACTGGCAGTAGAGCTGTTGCTGGGGGCATGGGCAGGATGAAGGTGCTTCTGGAGCTGAGGACAAGGCCGAGGACTGAGCCTGGATGTCCCTTGTTCTGGGAGATGTGAATCCCATCAGCTGCCAGGCCAGGGACGGCACACTTATTTAGGAGCATCTTGGCATAGCCTGTGTGTGTATCTGAAATCCTGACACTCTGCAAGGCCCCAGGAGAGCCATCTCTCACCTGGCTGTCAAATGTTGTGTGTGTGGTTGTTCAAGGCTCCACTTTATCACCTCTTATGCAAAGTCCAGATTTTCCCAGAGTGAAATATATAGGACTTACTGGTTAAAAATCTCCAAGAAACTTCCAAAGAATATGAACGAGTTGAGGAACTGTTTTTCTAAATTAAATATAAAATCATAAAACTATATCCTTTTTTAAATAGTACAAATGACTTTAAATCAAATTAAGGTACATCCTTAGTAAGAACAACAGCCTTTTAGGTGGTTACAAACATTAGAGGTCAGACATGGTCAAACATGTTAACACTTTGATCAGATTAAAATATTTTTCTTGCTACAGTTGTATAATTGAGTTTAGACCTGAGGGGGTTTTCTGAACATTGTTATATCTTGTACTATGTGGTAGTTAAATGGTAAAAGGAGCTCTTACAAGTTCCTTTAAGTTCTTTTTGTAAATAGGTTTATAAAACAGAATGAGCCATTCTGCTCTGTATTTAGGGCATGAGGTCTCCCTGCTCCCATTGATGGGAGAGGTGTGATGGGAGCTCCTCACACCTTCTATGCGCTTCAGATGTGTTTGGTGAGTATGTGAGGTGTGTAAAAGCAGAATTGAAATGTTCTGTATGTAAAGCTGAGGCACCAGGCTTTCTGTCTGTGTGAGAAACAGAAGCACAAGAGCCTATTTTTCTTTGGAAAACAGACACTACCTCATTTTCTTAATTACTGAGTTGTCAAACCAGAGTTTACATGGGTGTAGAAGAGTGGGGATATCTTCCCCAAGCCCTGCACAGCTGAAGTTCCCAAATAAGACAGCAGGACTCGTAAATAGTGTTGCTTTTCAGAGCCTGGTCCCCATGGTCCGCTGGGCTCCTTGAGCTCGTTCAGAGGGTATGAAAGTGCAGTTACTGCTGGCCTGGGGCCACAGGGCCCAAATGTCTAACACAAGGTCAAAAAGCATAGAGCTACAGTCTAGGGCTGCTCTTCACTGGACAGAAGTTGAAGCAGCAGCAGCTGAGCCCAGGACACGGCTGCTTCTGCTGTATCCTCTTCCCCAAGGTTGCTCCATCCCTTTGCAGGAGGAGACTGTGGCCCCACAGCAGCTGGCGGAAGGAAATCTGCAGCTCAGCTGCTTCTCTGCCTTTCTGTCCTGACTTGCACTGTCAGGGCAATAGTTTAGTATTGCTTTTTCCTGTGTTGAGTTCAAATCTTGTTGAAACCAGTGGGAAAACTCCCCAGAGTCACGGTGTGATGGGGATTTGTCGCTGTGAGAGGACTGCATCCCATCCCTCTCCAGATGTTGTGTGTGGAGGGAGGAAGGAGGGCAGCTGGAAGCCAGCAGTAGCTCACTGTGTTCCCAGCAGTGGCTGCTGCTGTGGGAGAGCAGCATCCCGGCAAGGTTCCCTGGCAGCAGGGCTTGCACTGTGGGACCTCACCAGGATGGTTCCCTGTCCCCATGAATTGTTACATTCCCAGCAGAAAGTGTTAGGAGTGTGGTGGCTGTTGATGGACCTCCTGGCAGACAGACACGTGAATAATTTGTTCCCTCCTGATGAAAGCAAATCTGCTTCTTTCAGCTCTTCTACCTAGCTTAAAGTAAGATAATGGTGAAAATAATATTTTATGTTAAAGCACAATTTTGGATATGTGGATGTACCAAGGCATAGGGCTTACGAGGTCATTTATTGCATGTCTGATTCAGTCTTGGTTTCCCCCAAGGAAAATTCTTGTGTTAATTTCTGAGTTCATATCACACCCTCAATTTTGAAGCAGAACTTCCCTTTGAAATAAATTAGAGAGTTCTACTTAAGAAGCAGCGACACGATACAGCACTGGATGTGTGTGGTCTAATATAACCTTATTTTTAAAATTGTTTGGAATGAAAAAAAGAGAAAGCAAAATGTCACAGGGAAACAAAAGCAAGCTTTATGTAAATCTCTGCATGTGAATAAGTGTGCACGTGATTCAGACAGTTCAACAATATCTGGTCTCCCACTGGGATTCCTTCACAGGCTACCCTGGAAGTGGCTTCCCAGGCATGGGATGCTTTGTTGGCTAGGAGTTGCTATGAGATATGTATCATAAGGGTACCAACCATTGCTGTTTATGAAATTTTATGGGCTTGACCGGTTGAGAATCTGGAGAGAAAAGCAGAGACTTAACATCAACTCAAGTTCCCGAAACTCATCCATGTTAATGATTACTGGTTTTGAAATTTTAACTGTGAAGAGCAAAGTGGTTTGGGTTTGAGTGGCACATGGCATGTCCAAGATGAAAAGTGCAGAGCTGGTCTGGTATCCAAAGCTGTAACTGAGAGAAGGAGGAGCAGGAGGGGCTCTGCAATGTGCTCACTCGTGTGTTGCCTCACAGCTTGTACTCCCTCTCATGCCATACTCTATTGCTACCATTAAATTCCTGCACTGGGGTGAAAACCCTGGCTGATCCATGCAGTGAGGTGTGCTGGCATTTGCTCTACCAAGGTACCCGGTCAGGTAACACCGCGTGTGTTCCTGTGACTAAACAGACATTGCTGGCTCTGGAGGGATGACTCTCTTGCCTGCTGTCAGAGATCTTCTGCATAGGGCCAGATCCTAATCACAGGCTGAACCCTCTCTATCTGTAGCGTGATCTGCAAGGGAAGCAGGATTTTGGGATATGGGTTGGTGAGAGCTGCACACCTAAGATGGCAATCATGTAGACTATGTGTGTCTGTGTGTGCATTGCATGGTGGTTATGGGCAGAGCAGAGACTAATGCTGAGAAACATCAATAGTTTTGAGGAAGCATCTACAGCTTGCCGCTAATTTCACATCTGCAGTTCTTTATCTGCCTTTTGACCATGATTCATCAAGACCAAATTTAGTCTTTGTTTCCTATGGGCTGGCCTTTGAGCCCCCTTTGCGATTCACCACAGAGAAGGTGAGGAAGGACCTAAGCCCTTGTGAGCATCTCTAGGGGAGGCTGTGCTGGACAGAGTGGGTTTGGGTGAACAGTAGTCAGGCACGTGCTGCTCTTCACTTACTGAAATATCCTGCACCATCTGTGAGTCACAATTTCCTCAACAAATCTTTAAGGATTATCTTCCCCTGTCTGTTCCATTGATTTGAAGAGGGACTAGGTAGCAGAACTGTCTTCTTAAAGGCGTGGCTACTGTGGGAGCTCCTCTTTATCCCACTCCTCTGAGGCTTTGGCCACAGCTGCTGCAGCTCATTTCATCGAATCACTGAATGATTTGATTTGAAAGAGACCTAAAGATCATCACATTACAATCCTCTGCAATGGACAGGGATACCAGCCACTAGACCAGGTTGCTCAGGGCCCTTGGTTTCCCATGCCTTTGCTGTTCCACCTCACTGCTCGGGGAGATGGCTTATGTCAGCATCTCTGCCAGCCTGATGTACACATGCTCTTACCTCATTGTTTACCAGTGCTGGGTGGAGGGCACAGCATTAGGAGAGTAGGTACAAGTTGCTTCCTGAAGTCTTTGCAGAGCCCCTGCAGCTGGTACAACTCAGCCTGATCAAGTCCCAGGCTGCTTCCAAGCGGGGACATGTGAGTCTCCTGTGTAGGCTCTTTCTTGGGCTGTTCTTTCAATCTCTCTTTAAAAAAATAGGCTGTAACAGGGTACTTGCTCATTAGTCTCTGTGTCTGAAGGATGAAACAGAGGTTTGGTAGGTGAACAGGTGACTCAGAGGGTTGGATACAGGATACAGAACTGTTCACTTCCTAGTCTCTAGTCTTAATCCAGCTGAATCAGTAAAGACTGGGTGCCTGTTCTGTCTGCTGGCTTGTCCAGTGGTCTGTCCAAAAGGGCACAGCTCCCTCCGAGCCCCGCACAGTTAGAGTGTTTCATGGGGTGAATGTCCAAAGAGCCTGCAAACTCTGGATCAAACCCTTGTGAGCATCAACCAAGGTCTTATTCTCCCCATGAGGCTGCCAGTTCCGCACATGCTGATGGCTCACAAAACCACTGACTTTGTTTCATGAAGGAAGGGTTTGCAGCACCGTGTGCCTCTAAGGCTTGATTACAACAGGATCTTTTTCTTGGTCTCAGTTATCTTGGACAAAGAGCTCTTACCTTCACTTCCTTACAGGGCAACTTAGCACTTCTCTGTCGCTGGGTTTTGCCTTTGAGTCTTTATAATTTAGGATCATAAAGTTATTTGTGCTGGAAAAGCCATCTTAAGATCATTGAGTCTAATCTTTAACCCCGCACTGACAAGGCTACTGCTAAAACATGTCCCCAAGTCTCACATCTACACATCTTCTGAATCTCTTCAGGAATAGAGACTCCACCACTTCCCTGAACAGCCTATGCCAGGGCTCATCAGCTTCTTCAGTGAAGAAATTTTCCCTACCATCCAATCTGTATGTCCCCCTGGTGCAACTTGAGGCCATTGCCTTGTCCTATTGGCTCTTACTTAGGAGAAAAGACTGAAGCCCCCCACTAAAATCCGGCTTTACCTTGCTTTCAGGTAGTTTTAGACAGCAAGGAGGTCCCCCTGAACATCCTTTTCTGCAGGCTGAGCCCCCCACCATCTCCCTCAGCAGCTTCTCATCAGACGTGCACTGCAGACCCTTCATTAGCTCCATTGCTCTTCTCTGGACATGCGATTTATGACCATTGCCAGTAAAGATGGGAATTCTTCATTGGCAATGGTCTTCCACTACCACCCCCTCTGTGAGGTGGCTTCATGGAGAAAGTAGGACTCTTGTTCAGTAAAAGGATTAGTAAAAACATGATGAAATCATCTGTTCCCATCTAGAGCATCCTGCTGGCTGGAGGTCCTGGGCAAGAGGTCGCCAGAGTGGCTTTAAACCACTGCTCCTCTTCTGTTCCCCACCTCTGTGCTAAACACAGCTTAGCTGCCGTGAAAAGAATCTGTTTCATTGTGTTTCACAGGGTCCCAAAATCAGTATTTTGTGAAAGAAAACAATAAACTCAACAATGCTGTGGTAAGTTTTTGAAACCAAAGTAAAACTGGATACTAGAATCTAGAGCACTTTTCCCCTCCGGTTATAACAACTTAGCATTTGATTAAATGATAGGCAAAAGAAAGGCTCAGCAGTTTCGCCTTTGTTCCATTGAAAAATCTGGAACTGTAATACATGAAGTACACATCTGCCTTGAAGAGCTACATAGTAATCACAGACTGACCAAAAAAATACTTACTTTTTGGTTTTTTTTTTGTTTTTGTTTTTTGAAGTGATTCAGCTTGTCTGCTCTATATTGAATTTGTTTTCTGCTGTGGTTTGCTTGGAGGAGCAGTGTACATGAGCACAAACTGAGGTTCTGCTCTGATGGGACCCACACAAAAGTAAAACACAAAAGCCCAAGGTCATAAAGTGTATTTGACTGGGCACAAGGGGGCTTTGATTATAAAGGCACTTGGGAAAAGACTCTTTAAGCCACTGGGAAGAAACTCTTTGCAGCAAAATGCTCAAAAAGAATCAGAAATGTGGAATTTTTATTCTGACACTGAGGGTATGGCACTGCAGAGATTGCTTTCATGTTTAGGAAATAAACTGTTGTAAGATCTACCACATGAAAATTTGTTGTTCTTAGCATGGAAAGGCTGATGAGGTGATTCTCGCTCCCTGCTGCTGCCCTGGAATTGCTGGTATGGGAGTTGGGATAGTGAGGAAAAGTTGTTGTCTTTGGATTCTAAGTGGAAGACACAGCACAACCCCTGACACCACCAAACCCCAGGTCAAAAACTTTGAACTTTAGCTTCCTGATGTAACTTACACACCATGGCATTGCCAGATTTTGAAACTTACCACCAAAAAAAAAATACGGATTTAGAAATCCAAGTGATGTTTTGTAAGATTGTATCATGCTGTGCTGCGTATTCCTTGAAGTGCTTAGATAAATTAAATAAATAGATAAAATAAATATGCATGTTGACCCAAAATTGAAACCAGAATCAATAAGAAACAAAATTTAAAAAATTAAATAGACATCCAGACCTTTTTGTTCGACTTTCTCTGATACAAACCAATTTCTCCAGGACTGTACACCATATGAAACACATTATAAATGCTCTTGTAAAATCCACATCATTATACCACATGAAAGGTCAGGTCCTAAAAATAACCATTCAGAGAGGATGCAGGCTAGTAGCAATTTCATGATCATGAAATAGTTGTGTTGACATCTCTATGCATGCACACCCACAGAAGACTTTAACTTTTGAATATTAGCAACATTGTGCTTTATGGAATTTTACATCTCATCACATGGATAGTCCTTTATCCGGTAACATTAATTTTGGATCTTATTCCCATTTTTCTTACCTCGATTTTATTGAGAAAATGGGTACACTACTTTTTTCTTTTTTTATTTTTTCTTTAGACTTCATGTGAAATTCTTTCCTTGCTATTAGTTTGACAGTGGTTGGCAATATCAGTTGTATTTCCGTGTCTCCAAGTAGGGAAATATATGTTTTTTTCCTTCAATAGATACACACATCCCTGGTATTTTGGGGAACTAACTGTTAAAATGTAAACCTAGAGCAAACAAAAGAAGCTGCCACATCTACGCAGCCTTTGTATCTGGTGTAGTATTCAAAAGAAAGTAAATTAAATCTGCAGTAATTACATAGTAATGTATTCATAACAAAAAAATTCTTCCTTGTCCCAACAATCCGAACTTGGCTTTTGTTTTGGAATATGAAAGGCTGCAGCCTCCTGCCTTCAGCGTGTTCACAGCAAAGCCCTGGCTAGGATCAGCTGCCGTAGCTCTGGGATAGACAACAGAGTCCTGCCAGCTGATATCGCTTGAGATCTTTTTGAAGAGCTCATCAGATTTGGTTTTATTGCTGTTGTGTTTCGGGTTTTGCTTGTTATTTGTTTGAAAGCATTACTATAGGGATAGTTTTCTGAAAAACGTTGGAATCTTCAGTGCTGATCTCTTGTTTGCATTTTTCTTTTATAAGCAATATGAAGGTGCTGGAGATGTACACCTTCACTTAAGGGTGGCTAAGTCTGTGATTTAAGCCTGTCCTGGATTTTAAGTGTGTGGCCCTTCTAAAACCACTTGGAAACAGTCTATATCCTCAAAATAAGTTTGCTTCTGGAACTGAAGCAAAATCTGTGGAGAGGGTGAATGAAATAACAGGGTGTTGAAGAAAATTACATTGCTTCTGAAATAGTTGGCATGAAAATCGTGAGGTCTGAAGTTTCATTCAAATCAGATGTAGCTCTGGTTGTTGTGGGGCAGAACGCAAACTCACCCAGCAATGCAACTCCAAGAGATTTACAGGGAGACCTGCAGTTGTTCCAGGTTGTTGTAACTGCAGGGCAGTGCTTGTCCAGGGTGGAGGGCTCTCCAGTTTTTGCCTTTGTCAGTTGATTTCTTGCAGGCTGTTAAAAATTGTGAAGAATCAAATCCTGTAAAATGACATCACAGAAATGGGTTTCCCGTTGCCAATTTAGCTCCCTAGAACAGCTGGACTAGGGGACATGGGAACACCTTGACAAGGCAATAGTTTTATAGTGTAAATGCATTAATTCCTACATGAAGTCATCAGTAATTGAAAGATCTCTCCAACTGAGAGCTGAGAAATTTTGGCTCCTTCGGCATCCTGCTCTTTATAATGCAACAGTGGCATTTAGGAAAAGCTAAAAGGTATTAATGCTTCTGGCTTGAAGCTGGTGTCATGCTTAAGCTCTTTTCTGTTTTCCATAATTAATTGGGTGGCTGAAAATGGGGTTATATCTGGCAATGTCCGTTTTCTACTGTTCTGGTGAGCTCAGGTTTTTCTGCTAGGAGCAGAATTCAGGTAAAAACACCAAATGTTCCTGACTGGAACTTCTGACAGCACTTGAATGCAAGAGCTGTTGTAGAGAAAATTTAATTTCTTGACTCAAGAGTACAGAAAATTACCTGATATGTTAAAACCAATGGTTTGGTTATTGGCATGTACTGGAACCTGTATATAACTACATGCATGTATTCAAACTTCACAAAATATAATGTTTTCAAATTACAGTTCACTATTTGTAAAGATCTAGCACATGGATCTGCTTATAAGTGCATAGTGATGGATGAAGGAGGCTGCAGTGACCCCCTGAAAGATCAGCTCCCGTGTCCAAAAGCATCATTCTCCATCCAAATTTCCTGCTGAAAGCAGTGGTAAATGTCTGACTGCAGAGTGGGCGCGTTGCTGTTTCCATGGGTAGAGCTGTCTGTCTGCTGCCTGTGCCCAGGAGCTGGTTTGATATAGGAGCCAAGCGATCCTCTTACCAGAGAGCACCAGGTGCTGTGGCAGATGGTGTAAATAGCCAAATAAACAGACATGAGTAGCACCAGTTGTTTATGTGTTAACACAGGATGTTCTCAAAATCAGGTAAGAAGTGAGGCATATTACCAAGTTTTATAGCAGAGGAACCAGATAGTCTTGAAACTGCCGTGCATGGCCACAGCAGAGGAAGCATGGTTTTATCCCAGCTTCAGCTCCCAATCCCACAGGAGCTTGTTTTTCTGTGACTCAGTTTCCCTCAGGAGTGTTGTGGAGCTTTATCATTTCATGTGTAAGCGATGTTTGGAAAGCACAGCAGTGTTGATACTGAAACAAAACATAAAATCCCACAGAGGCTGCTCGAAGAGGGGGTGTTTCAGAAACGATCAGAGAGGGACTAGCCTAAAAGAGTAAGTTGTGCTGCCTATTAGACCACTTACTTCAAGATATTAAACAAATTGCTATTTCATGATCTTTTAGGAAGTTGCAGGTGGCCCTAAGATCCCAGCTCCTTCAAGGCAACTGGCATCTTGCTTTAAAAACAAATCACCTCTTCAGCCTAAATGATAATTTCATGGAGTGGCATTAGCTGGGTGGCGATGATGGCATGGTCCAACACATTATCTGAAATACACAATACACAAATCCTTGTTACTAAACCAGGAACAAATATCATTTATTTACCCACTTGTAATATGGTGATGAGAACAACCTCCAGGATCACACAGTGTAGCTTTTGGACACATATACCACATATACTCTGGATGCATAATTCAAATTCTTTGTCATGAAGAATCAGTCTATTTATTTTGGAACCTTCTGTACTTAACAGTAATCTCTAGGAAATCATTTAACAGTAGTTTGCTGCCTGTTTGTCAGTTAATGGCTTGAGGCAAAGTCTGAAGTGGATGAAAACTTTTCCAGGGAGATGCTGCTGTCGCATGGGGTGCAGAACAGTTTATAGCAAAATGCAAGAGAGGAGGAGGTCAGATGAGTTCAGTCCAGCTTTTAAAATCATGAGGAAACTTGGCACAACAGGGTGAAGGTGGCTTTTGCGAGCACATAATGTATAGAGTGTGAAAGCCATCAGTTGTGCCCGTGTCAACTTCTAAGCCTAAATTTTCCTTACTGGAGGCTCCAGGTGTGAGTATGTGGAGACCAAAACCACATGTGTTTGTGGTGGCTGAGGCTCTGCCTCGCTCCCTCACTTCTTTGCATCCTGGACATTTCTGCGTCTCTGTATCCTAGGTATCTCTGTGTCTCTGCATACCAGGCATCTCTGAGTATGTGTCCTGGACTTCTTTGCATCCTGGGCATCTCTGCATCTCACCATCCTGGGCATTTACATCTCTGCATCCGGGCATGTCCACATCCTTAGCCATCTCCCCATCCCGGGTGCAGAGGCAACCAAGCAGGAGAGCTGGGGCATAGCCCCCCCCGCTCAGCTGGGGTGCTGCAAGGTGTCTGCCAGGGCAGTAGAGGTCTTCAGCCCTCAGATGTTACTCCTTCTCTCTAAAAGTCTAGCAGTGAGTTTCAGTTAGGTAATGAGTTATCTGATTTCCCTTTAATCTGGGCAGCATCGCTCCAGTGCGATAACCTCGAATCGCTGTTTATCTCACGATCAGTGCTGCAGGAAGAAAATTGGCAAGAATGGGTGAAAATTCACTGGAAAAGGAGCTGAGAAAAGTTGTCCTGGTCTACACCAAATCCCTCCTTTTTGCAGCAGGTGCGGGTGAGAAATAATTGCCCCGGGTCGAAACTCTCCAAAGAGGCCACAAAATCCAGCTGAAGTTAAATGCCACTTCCCTGCAGCATTATCTCCGACTCGGTGCTGTCTGCCCACAGAGGATGGTAGGGTGTAGGAACTGGCAGGGGATTAATGGCAGCCTGGTTCATAAAAAACTCCACTGCCAGAAGGACGTGGGACCAGACAGAAGTAAAGAGGGGCTGGTTCTCTCTGCAGATGCCCCCAAGTGCTATTTGTCTGAGAGCAGATTTTCCCACAGATCTTTGGCCTTCATATTATTTGAAGAACCCCCTCTGCAGCTGCAATCCTTCCCTCCCCCGAGGGAAAAACAGGGTGGTAACTTTGTGAACTGAATGGTGTGGAGGTTTAGGAGTACTGCCATGGGAGGGGAAGATTTGGCTCATTAGCGTGGAACATTGTGTTGCCAGGAACAGAGTTTTGGGGCAGAACTAATAACATGGAAGCAGATGCAGTCAGCTTTTATTAAACTGGTTTGTAGATGACTTTAAATAGGCAACAGTTGTTGGGCTTTCCTTGCAAGAGGCAGAGTGGCAGACCCCAGCAGAAGCAGAGCCTGGCTTAGAGGCTGGATAAAAAGTACAGAGGAGCTAACTAAATTTCTCCATGTTAGGAAACATTTGTCCCAAATATATTTTTAAAAGAAGGAAAAATAAAAGCACAGCCGAAGATTTTGTGATTGTGTTACAATATTTAAACTTTTAGAGTTCACACATCTCGCTTTGAGGAAGGAGCAGCTGTAGGGCCACAGTGTTCATAGTCTGAAGGACCCAATGTGATCTCAGCTTTGCTGTATCCTGATCCACCATCTTCTCTGGCCATGGACTCCCAAGTTGCACTCAGTTACCGCCACATCTGAACATGCGTTAACTGCTTGACAGTGCGTTAGAGGCAGGCATGGATAAATTAATTTCCAAGCCAAGTTTTGAAGCACTTCTCCCTTGAACCACCCTTTCCGTAGCACCAATTAACTCCATAGTGCTAATCAGCATCAGCAATGGTCGGATGCCATTTCCTGACACATGACATTCCACGGCCACCAGTAACGATGGGTTGAACTCACTCTGTAATTGCCTGGTCCAAGTACACAGGTTGGAATGACCGTCAGCCAAATACAGAGTGCCCAAAGCCAGCTCCCAGATCTCATTGAGACCGTTGATGCCTCTGAGGTGTCTCCACAAAGGCCATCCATCCTCGGCCACGTGCAGCAATGACTATTGCTATGTGTCCTTACAGTGTCCTCCTGGTCCTTCACCACCTCTCTGCAGTTGGACTAACTGCCTTGCTTTCATGAGAGTGTTGGGAATGGTCGGTCTCCATCAATGCAGCCAACCTTGCAGATCTCTGTAGAGGTGCCTGTTGGATTTCTGACATCTCCACAGATGTCTGTCAGCTCCTTCTGTGCCAACTCCAGCCACCATTTCATAGAGCAAAGAGAACCATCCAATAATCCTTTCCCTGCTCCATGCATCCAAGAGCAGCCTGGCATCCACATCATGTCTTCCTCACTATGCTCTGCACAGCCTCATCGTCCCAGTCTGGCTGAATAAGACAAGAAGAATCCATTTCGATGCTGTACTCCATCCTGCCTTCATTGTGCAATACTTTTTTTCTCAGGCAGTTTCTAATCTAGAGATTTTCTGGGATCTGTGCACGGCATTAAGGGAAGTCTCCTCATCACCTCAGGTTCTATCTTTCGGTACCAAGTGTTTAAGATATAATTCCAGCCGTCCAGGGCTTGCTTTCCCTTTGTGTCTCCTTTGCTGTTGCTTTCATTTGCTAACATGTTGAACTTCAAAGTCTATTCTTTCTCATTCCTAATTTTTATGGAAAAAATGGTCTGAACCCCATTTGCATTTCCTCCCTGAGGATACTGGCAATCCTTAATCCTATATATTAAAGAATCTCAGTTTTCCCAGCAACCCTTTATTCTGGGACTACTCTTCCACTCTGTTTTCTCCTTGAAATGCTCTCCTGTGGTTCAAAATTGCTCTTCACGGTGCCCCTGACTACTGTCACTTGCTGTTATGAGCTACTTGCACAGATGTTTGATCACTTTTTATGCCCTTTTCCCATCCCATCCTGTCCCTTGCAGGTAATTTGTGAAGGTTTCATGCCCATGGCAGTAGATGCCTGTTTGCTCTCAGAGGTTGCAGCCTGGATCATGTGCTCTGAAACCGGCAATATCCAGGACCTGCTGGAATAACTGTTTATAAAGCCAAGAGATAGCAGGATGAAAGTAAATAGGGTACTATTTTATTCGGGAAATTTTTAAATTTCACACTGATGGTCTCCATATTCTGGTTGAGTCCCAGTGACCATTGGCATTTACCTACTCCAGAGGCAATTGCCATCTATGCTTCTCCTACTGTGATGCAGGAGGGTGCAGAGACCCTCTGTCTCTCAGTCCCTTGTCCCTCTTCCCGCTTTCACACAGGGACCACCTGTGTTTGTCAGCTCCTGTCAGCTGTGGGAAGTAGGTAGAACACTGACTGCACTGGCCATGCAGATACAGGGATTTAGATCACGCAAAGTGTTCTCTCCTACAAGCCATTCTCAGCAATGTGCTCGGGTAATTAGCATGTTCATAAACACTTTGTAATCTTGTGATCATGGCTTGCAGATTAGCTCTTTTGCCAGCTTTGCGATTTCTTTGCCAGTTTTAGTTTTAATTGCAAATCCATTACTGCCAGTTCCCTTGCATATTGTAGCAATAGGCAAATTAAAACACTTGGACACAGTTGGGCGGGTTTCAGTTAAGAAATTAATTGTTACTGCCAACCAGTGCTTTTTAATGTGAGGGTGGCATTTGAGTTTGTTTTTGAGGGCTTAATCCCCAAGACTTTCTTTTTTCCTTTCTCATCCCCCTTCCCCAGACTACATTGCCCTGTCAAACAGCTCCCCAGATGGCATGAAGCAAATGCTTGCCTCTTTGATCTCCTAGTCAAGAAATTTGGAAGTCGTTCTGAATTTATGAGAATCCTGTCTGAAATAAATCTGTCTGTGCACAGGGCCACAGCAAGGCAACCCGGAGCTGCAGGCGCGGCTCACCTGAACCTCCCGGGGAAGCGCAGGATTACATCCCACAGGAGCATTGTGTGATGCTATAGCGATAAAGAGAAACTTCATGCATATTGTTGAACATGAAAAAGTCTAGACAATCTACAATTTACCAGTCGGGGTAATTGGCTAAATGCTTAATCCGCCCTAATAATCCAGTAATGGTATTGTTGGCAGGACATTGATGTAAATATCACTCAGCAGTGCTGGCAGCTGCTGTCTCCTGTGATTGCTGCCATTCCCAATGCCTTTTCCACAGTTGTTAGGGCTGATGGGGAATTTTCGGAGTTCTGCGAACTTCTTGTCTTTTTCGAAAACTGTTGGGGCTTTGTGGTTGTTTTTCACTCCATTTGTTGAATTAAGTTTTTCATGAGGTTAGAATTTTCACAGACGCATTCCTCAAGAATATTTTTGTTTCTTGATGTGCTTTTTTTTGTCATGTATTCCTCCCATAGCTCTCTCCAGCCTCCTGATGCTGCTGTGGCAGTTTGCCATTGCCCTTAAATACAAGCAACATCTGGTCCTACAGCAGACCTGGGCCAGCACTGCAAGCCACCTACCACCTGTGTCACCACCAAACCTCATGGAATTCACTGAGACTTTGGTGGCATCACTCTGCACAAGCCCTGACATGCCACCAGCGTGGCTGGGGCTGCAAACGCTGTGGACATCAATGGGCTGAGCAGAGTTCTAGAAATCCATCACCTTCCCCATTTTGCAGGGGTGTTTTTAATGCATTTCTGTGTGCCCCGTAGGGACAAAGAAGGAGATTGTGGCACCACAGATGCAGGGAAGGATGGACAGACGTAGTCCATCCTCCAAACATGAGTCTCCCACCACTGCAGTGCTTGTCCCCACATGGTGCCTCCCATGGCTTGTTGATGTATTAGAGCATGGCTGGGCTTACATATTTTTTTAATTGTGCATGAAGCTGGTGTCTAAAAACACCTGTCCAGTTCTTGTTACTTTTTTCTCTTTAACTCATTCCCTCCATTTGCCGCGCTAAACGTGGTTGTTTTCAGCTGCCTTCACAGCTGAAGGACTCTGCTCCTGCAAGCCTGCACAGTAACAAGCACAAATGGATCCTCCCTAACTGGAGTCACAGAATCACAGAATGGTTTGGGTCAGAAAGGACGTTAAAGGCCTTCTCATTCCATCCTCCCTCCCATGGGGAGGGATGCCACCCAACAGATTAAGTTGCTCAGGGCCCCATCCTGCTCTGTACAGCTCCTCTGCCTTCAGAGAGATTGGAGTTGTGTAATGGATTGGAGCTTAGCAGAGGATTCTCTGATGACCAAAGCAGAACCACTCTGGGAATTCCTTTTCTGCCGCAATGTTGACTCCATGCTGCCAACTGAAGTACTAAAAACCCTATGTTACTAATATATAAACTTATTTTGGTCACTAACCCAGCTGAGATGGCTGTGAATCCTTGTCACCAATCTTAAGGCAGCCTGTAATGGATTTTTGAACATTGCTTTTCTTTTTTCTGCTCGGAAAACAGTAGAAGCAGCACAGTTCCGCTTCAAACAAAACCTAGACATGCTCTAACTTACATGTGAAATATCAAGGAGCACTTATTCATACACATCACCACCCTTCCGTTTCACAGCAAACACCTTGTCACAGCCCACAGACCTTGGGAAAACTACATATAGTGTATTCTGGCAAATGTCACCCTGGTAATTAGCCCATAGCTCTGGCTCCACAATGTGTGGCTAACAAATCCAGCTTTAATTGTTCAAGATCTCTATTGGAGCAGACATCAGGTTTGAGTTCATTTGGTACAGAGTCAGGAGGAATAAACACAAACCTACAGTAAGATCAAAGCATCAGAGAGGTGCACATGTGCTAATAATAATAGCTTACGAAAGCTCATATTTTCCTTCAACAACATCCTGTCATTTATGTATCAGCTTTGAAAAGGGTAAAAAAAAATTCAGTGTAATTTAGTTCAGCAAAAAAATAGATAAGGCAGATACTTGATTGCAGCAGCTCATGTGTGGTTTGCTGCGAGGATTGTACATTCATCGCGTCTTCCAGTGCATGTGTGAAGGGAAGGTGCAGAGGCTGAGCTGGCTGTGACCAAAGTACCATCATTATCTGATTTTTACATACAGCTGGTGACAATGTGATGCAGAAGGGAGGATGAGGTAAACAGTCTCAAAGTCGGTAACCGCATCCACACCTGGTGCACCTCGACAAAATATCTGTAAACAGTCTGGAGAGAGTGAGGTTACCACGAGGCTGAGGACAGCTAACGGCTCCAGGAGATGCAGGGAGAGGCACACCGAGGTTTGGGGATGATCTGATTGGGGTGGAATTGCCCAGGGGATTAAAATGGGGGTTTTGCCCTTCCGTGGCCGTAGGCAGCTTTGCAGGTTGGCTTTCCCGGCAGCATGTGGGACAAGCAGAGTGTGGCCGGGGTGACTGTACCCAGGAGGCTCTCACTGAGCGGGGTCAGGCAGCTGTGATTTCACCTCCACACAATGTAACCTACTTAGGAAGGTCAGCCCTCAAAACTGAGCACAATGCTGACCATTTCCTCTGTCATCTTAAATCAAATTTTTGCTATCAGCTTTTTTTTAATCTAGCACAGTGGCTTAGGCTTCTGTTGGGGGGTTGTCCTGTCTGGCCCTGAGATGCCTGGTGGCCTGTGGGGGACTGGGACACAAGGAACTGCAGGAGCAGAGCCTTAGTGGGTGGATGTGCCTGTCAGGAAAGAGTTCCACTGTATTGAGAGTCTGTCTTTCACGTCGCACGCTGTGGTTGTTGATGTTCAGTTATGCCTGTAGTTTTCTCTGCAAGCAGGAAAGGGTTTGGGGTTTTGGTGAAGGGAGGAAGGCTGACAATAAAAGGTGACAAAATGTCCCACTGAGTGCTGAAGACATGCTGGCTGAGGAAGAAGAAGGTTGTTTAGAAAGAACTGAAGAGAACAAACAGGAGCAGGTACAGAACAGTCACTCTGCTCTTTCTGCACAGGCTCCTTGGGCAGAGTGTGATGATGGCCATGGGGTGACAGTAGCAGAGAGCAATTCTTGTACTGGGAAGGTGGTTTTCAGGGCTGTGAAACTGAGCTGGAGTGTATTCAGAGTCTGCAGTGGCTGAGCTGCAGCAAACAGGGACTCGTTAAGAAACTGGAGCAAATAATAATGATCCATATGTTTAATGCAGCTGAAAGGCGTACTTCAAAGATACTGTTATCCTAAAAAAGCCCAAGTATAGAGGGGAATATACTTGATCACGGCTTCCAAGTTTCGATGGTAGCGTTGTAAGTAGGTCAGCAAACGGTAATATTTAAATTAACTCTTCTTTCTGTCAACTAGATGGGAATGTAGGTCTAGAAATGGGTAAGTGTAGATTCCCTTCTCAGCTCTGCCACTTTGACAATTCGCTTCATCTCCTCGTGCCTAAGGGAAAAATACACCTTTGGGCTCTGCCCAGTAATCATCAACCAAATGCTTCCCCACCTATCTACAGGGTTTTAGAATATGTGATTGAAAAGAGCAAAGTGTTACTAACATTGAATTAATGTCTGCCATTACAATATGTAATGGAGTATTTCTGCACACACCCCATTTCCTCCTGCTCAAATGTTTTGTCAGACAAGTCCAAGTGTTTACCAGCTTCATAGCTAGCCTAGAAAGAGCCAGTGAGAGCTGGAGCTGCTGGTTGCTAGTGGAGTTGCTGGGCTTGTTTGGTGGCAGGATAGCTGGGGTGCAGAAACTGGCAGCAGAGCTGTCAGCACACAGCCATGGACCCAGTTTGTGGCAACAGGGTTGGGGTGGCCAGGCTGCCCCCTGAGCAACAAGCCAGAGCTGTCAACGTATCTGCTGTGATGCCTGCACACTGTGGCACTGTACCAGAAGGCCAGGTACCCCTGCCACAGCGTGCATGGTGAGGGGCAAATGCACACTTCCTGCCCGGGATGGAGAGGGCCAGGCTGGTCTGAAAATAGGGAATGTCCTGCTGGAGCACCTCACTTCTCTTTTCTGGGAACTGAGAGCCACAGTCCTCCCACCACCTCCACCTCATCAACTGATGACAGCATTTGCACTTACTTGGGCAGCACTAATTGCTTTAATTTCTACCTCCTCTAAATATATTGATTTTCTCTGTGCTAGTAACAGCTGCATATTTATTGACCCACAGCTGTATTTAAGGATTCCCACCCCTGGAAATGTTCAAGGTCAGGTTGAATGGGGTTTTGAGTAATCTTGTCTTGCGGAAGGTGTCTCTGCTCATGGCAGGAGAGTTTGAACAAGAGTTTTAAGGTTCCTTCCAATCCAAACCATACATTCTGTGATTCTAGGATATCTAACCCAGATCTTCCAGAACAGCATTGCTCCTTTTCGGTCATCTTCTCATCCCATCAGACAGACCTTCTCTGCCTGCCTTGGGTTTGCCCACCACCATGCACAACCCTGCGTTCTTTCTCATTTTCATGCCCTGCGCAAACATTTCCCTTCTTTTCTAAAATATCACAGCACATGGTGTGGGTTACTGTCTAGACTGCATCACTTGAACCAAATGTATTCACTAATATGATATTAGGGCTCACTAAGAGTAACAAAGAAAGTATATTTCTTTGTTCACTCTTTAATTGTTTGTTCATTAGCTTGCTTGCTGATTCATAAAATATGAAAAGCTCCAATAGGGTATCTAGTCACTAGTGCAAACTAGCTAGTTTCTAATGTACATAAATAAATTATGCATTTACAATTTGCCTTTACTATAAGGGCTGTGCAGAAATGCTTTATCTCTCCACACAAAATGACAAGTAAAGGCAGAAGCTGGGAGTGCTGTATCCTACACTTGCAGAACACGCTAGTAGCAAAACTTATCTCTTGGCTGGTGGGTAATTTGTTTTCTTTAGCTCTGAAGGTGGAGTATGACAATGTTGGGTAGTTGCCTTTGTAGCTGAGGCTGGATGTTCGGCTGGTGAATTGGCAGGGCCATGCTCTGTGTACTGTCAGCAGCTGGGAAAGCCCTGAAGCTTTTGTTGTCCCTGGGGCTCTGCGTTTTCCTCCGGTTTGTCTGATGCACTGTCATGCTCTCTCTCCAGCAGCAGGTCTTCCTACTTTTTGGCTATTCTTGTTGCTTATGAATTATTCCCAAAAAAACAGCCATGTCCTCAGATTCCTAGGAAACTACCAGGTGTTGGAAGCCCATGTGCAAAACTCCCAGAGGGAGTAAGATAATTTTAGGGTATTTTTTCTGTGGATTTCTGTGGTAGAGAGTGTAATTCTCTATTAGAGATCAGAGATAGAATTCTTCACTCCTTTCCAGACCATGATCAACATGCTCATGACTAAATGAATCTTTCTCTAAAAGTTGTATAGGTTTCTAGATAAAATTCTGCAGGCAGCAGCTTAATATGTGCATATTACATTGGTTTAATCCCTTCTCAGTTCTGTAATTCTCTTAAATAAGGAATCCAGGTTATCGGAGTCCAAAAGAGAGAGTACCAAGGTCACAGAATGACAGAACGGTTTGGGCTGGAAGGGACCTTGAAGACCATCTCGTTCCAAGTCCCATGGGCAGGGACACCTTCCACTACACCAAGCTGTTCCAAGCCCAGTCCAATTCCGTGAACACTTCCAGGGAAGGGGCATCCACAGTTTCTCTGGGCAGCTGCTGCCAGTGCCAAACAACACAGCAAACTTACTAATTATTAAAAACCTGAATCTCATTTGATTTGTATGGATATCAAAGATTTGTGGCCGTGAATGCCTTATTTTACTAAATTCATGGTTACTGCCTCTTCCAGGGGCAGCGTTCCCAAAGTCTTTGCTGGGTGTTAGGCTTGGACCTGCAGATGCTCACGTAGGGAAATGATTTCACATATATGGATGGTCTTGTCAAAACCAGCCTAACAATTGGTGCATAAAATTATTTGTATATATTTGTACTTGCAAGTGTTGGATTTATACATGCGAGATCAAGGACTTGTAAATTTTTTTTTTATTTTGCTACATGAAAGCTTTGCTGACTGTGTACCCAGAGGTCTCTGCTGCATAAATCCTGTTGAGTTTTCTATAAAAACCACTTGTATGCCTTTCTTGAGCAGACCTAGGTATTTACAAAATTTTCAAATTTATTATGAAGGATATTTCATCAGGTCAGCTCACTGTAGGACACCAATGATGTGTTACGTTTTACTAGCTATGAAGGCCCCAAAAATGTCTGGTTTTTGACAGAATGAAATACACTTTTTTTTCTCAGCTTCTTTCAATAGCATTGATTAAACAGAGATTAGGGTGATGTGGGGTTTGTATCTTCAGTTATTTTACCTCAGTACTATACCATTGCTTTAACTGACTTTACCACAAAGCCTCTCAAACTTCCTTTTTTTTGCTAAATTAGCTTGTGAATTCTCTGCTTCCTCACATGTTCAACACCTCCACCTCTGACAAATATGGAAAAAGCCTTTTTAGCATTACTAAAATGATATTTTATCATGTCCAAAATGTTCCCAAGCAGTGATCTTGGTGTATCCCATTGCTGTGATGGGACACGGTTTTCCAGACATTGCAGACTGGCTCTTGGGAGGGGACCTCATCCACAGACAGAGTGGTGAAAGCTAAATCCCAGTCCCAAAGACATTTTAGGACCTTTGTGGTATCAAAAGGGAGCATTTTTCTTGCATGTTTTGAATTTGAGAGTCCTAGGGCATGATTCATGTGGTCTGGGAGCTGGCAGGGCTTGTGGTGCATTCTCCAGATGCACCAGGAGCTTGAATCTGCTGTGCTCTGAGTGTGGGCAGTTAGATTGTCACACCAAGAGAAATCTTGCTTTGGAAATTTGGGGGCACCTTTGCCCCCCAGTTTGACTCCATCTGCATTTCACGTGAGGCTTTTCTTGCTTGATCACTCGTGGGTTTCTGTCATTTTGTCAGTATTGAGCTTCAACAATTAAAGCGAATTAGTTCTGCTTAATCAACCCACAAATCTATATTCTCTAGTTTATGAAGGAAAAATACGGAAGTGGTAAAATCTCATGGCCTGCTGTTGGAGCCAGCCAGGCTGCTGCGAAGGCCTACAAGCAACTTCAACAGCATCATTCAGAAAGTCTTGCATCTTCATCTCAATCTGCTTGAATGTCTTCATTTACTCCTTGGAATCATTGGCTGCACTTGGCTTCCTACATTTTTGTTTTGCCATGTGTGTAATGCTACCCATGTCTCTTTGCAGATGACCTGATTAGGTGAAAGAAAATGAGTTATGCTTATTTCTGTGCTTTAGGTGGGTTTTTTTTTCATGAGCACTACACTACGCAAAACAAGCAATATGATTCTTTAATGTTTTCTTTAATCCTGACTCTAATACAATTTCCCTAGTTCCACCTGAGTTCCATGTGAACATAGCTTTCTTCAACATACATTTTGTTCTTCATTGTTGAAGAAAAAGTATCTTGCTAAAGAGGTAGACAGTTCTAGATCAGCATCTCCTTTTTTAGGTTGCTAACTCTACACTTTTGGAATCCGGGCTAGCCATTGTGACAGTGACAAGCTGCCATTAGGGTTAGGGTTACAATTCAGAGAGCTGCAGACCCCACGACTGCAGGGACAATGGCATTAGAGAAGGCATTGCAAGGGCCTCCCAGCAGAGTGCTATCATTGCCAACTCCACATTTTTTTAATCTGTGCCGCCTATGACAATGAGGATTTCTGGCCCAGTGCCAAGCTGCCATTTAGGGTAAGGATTAGAGTTAAAGTTGGGGTTGAGGAGTCAAAGAGCCTACAGCTCCAGGAACAGTGGGGCTGGAAAAAGTATGTCAGGGCAATCCTGGCAGGGCCCCGACATAGCTGCTCCTACATATTTCTGATCTGGAAAACCATAATAATGTGGTTTGGGCAAAGTCTAGGGTTAGGGTTGGGGTTGAGGGGGGCAAAGAGCCTACAGCTCCAGGAACACTGGGGCTGGAGAAGGCCTGCCAAGGTGATTGTGGCAGGGTCACAACATTGCTGCTCCTACATCTTTCCTCTCTGGACCCTCCATGGTGATGGGGACCTCAGCCCCAGTGACCAGCTGCCATTAGCCTAGAGTCAGGGTTGAGTGAGGGAAATAGCCCACAGCTCTTTGGACACTTGGTCCAGAAAACTCATGCCAAGAGGATCATAGCAAAGCCACAGCACTGCTGGCCTCCACACCTTGCAGATTAGAGCTGTGCATGAGGGTGGGCATCTCAGCTGCAGCCCTAAGCTTGCTGATGTGGAAAAAAAAGAACAAATGGAATAAAATGAAATTAAGTGCAGTGAAATGAGCCAAAGTTCAATGAAGTTATTTTCATTGAAATCTTGAGATTTCATTTCTTTTAATTAAATGAAGAATTTTTATTTCATGAAAAGAAATTAAATGCGAAATTGAGGAATGAAGTGAAATAGAAAGTCAGAAAAGGAAATACAATTAAATGTATTTTCTGTCAATTCAATTTTCTGCCTGTTCCTTGGTGTTAGGGACAATGGTGGGGCTGAGATTCTCTGAGATCTGTGAGATTCTCCGGCCAATTCTGGCCATTAGAGTGTTACTCTTAAGGCCGCTACACAATTCTGTGAAGAAGACAGCTTCCATTCTGTGCCTGGTCATGTCTGATTTCAGGAGAAAAACTGTAAGGCAAAATATTGTACTGCAGGTATGAAGAGTTTTAAAGTCATCAAACAAGCTTGCATTTAAAAGGAAGAGTTGCTAATTCAACACATATAATTGACATATAATTTGAAGTAATAGCTTTGCAGGAGTGTCTGCGTTGACTCTGACCTATATATTCCTTAGAATTGGTCACTATGTGGAGGAAGGAGAGATCTTGACCCAGCTTGACATTCAGATCCCAGAGAAAGGTTGCATGACTAACATTAAAAAAACAGCCATATAATTTCAGTCTTGGAATTGCATCATGAGCTCACAGGCTGACAACATTGGAGCCCAATATGGGCATTTTTTGGAATCACTTCCTGATGCTCATCCACCTTTAAGACAAAAGAGTTAATTACTTTCTTTTGGAAAACAGCTCTCCTCTTAAGACCTTTGCCATGTTAAGAGCACCCCTTCTGCAGTTGAGGAGGATTTCAGAAGTGCCTTTGACTCACACTTGCCAGGCAGTGGTGATCCGGCCTTTTTCAAAATGCCTCTACATAAAATTATCCCAATCCCACAAACCACTCAGTATTATTTCATTGATGTTCTGCTGGCAAAGAGGCCTCTAAGGCTTTAGAGACTTGAATGGAGGCAGGTGCCTTTTTTATCCTCCAGCCTTCCCAGAGAATCTAGTGGTGGTGTGGGATTTCCCCAGTCCTCAAAGGAATTCCCTCCTTGGGGGAAGATAGAGGTTGGAGTGGCAGTGTGGGTATTTGAATCTTCCTGGGGGAGAGGACTGCATCTCCAGCGCATCCTTCTCCGGCATCCCTGTGCCACCTGGGTGCTGAGTTCTCACTCTCTGGGAACATCTCTGGGCCACCCTGTCATCTCCATTTTCCCGTTCCTGGCTCACTGACAGCAGACAGATTGCACATGGAGGGAGGAGATGCAGCGCTACAGTGAGTGCCTGTGGAAAAGGAAATGAATCCAGCAGCCCCAGTGTCCTGGGTACCAAACTCCCAAGGGAACCCATGAGGGTGCCTCAGGACAGCAGCATCCTTGGGTACCATGCTGGGGCTCCATTATTCCCATAGCACCACCTGTTGCCTTGCCTTGTAGTTCAGCATATTCTTGATCAGCTTTAAGGAAAAGACTGTTCCAAATCAATTGTAAATCTCTGTTTCACATGTGTGGAAATGTCCTGACTTACATATGCAGCACAAGTGGCTGTTGGGTTCATCACTTCAGCTGTAGCATGTTCAGGTGCTGTTTAGGGTGACTCAGTAGGGTGAACTGCTCTGCCCCTTGGGCATTTGGTTAAGACAGCATATTCTGGGAGCACTGGATCAGGAGAGAACAGAAAAGGAGCAAAGTGTTGCTACTTTGATATGTGTTTTTTAAACTCAGCTTCTTAAATGATGAGCAGAGCATGCCAAGAGCTGCTGAGTGTTGATCTCTGTTTTCCTGCTCCCTTAGCAGGCTCACAGAGATTTGGATTTTCCCTTATGACAAGGATGGGTGGAATGAACTGAAAAGGAGGGAGTCAGCTCTGCTGCCTGATGGAAAGAGCACGGGTGAAGTGTTGTCCTCCAGTGCTAGGGCCACCAACAGCAATGGAGAGACAAGCAGCTGCTGGGTCACCCAAAAACATGCCCAGAGAGAGGGAGTGGAGAAGCTTGAGCTGCTGTAATCACAGGTGGGAGTGGAAATGTCTGGAACTGATCCATCAGTGAGAAGTGGGCCACTCCTTGGAAATGCTGGGAATGACTCCTGTTCCCTTGCAGCAAATTTGTGCTTTTCTGGTCTTTGACAGTACTTTCTTTTTCAGTCTGGCTGATAAACTCAGTAACATGTTTAGAAAGAAATGTGTATAAAAATCTCTCTTCAAATGTTTCATTTCCAAGCCACCACACATGGATTTACTTGTGAATAATGGATGAGTCAGCAGGGTATAATGCTCATTACTCACAGTGACTATACAGGGAGGTACTTGGAGCAGTGGTGAGGGCTGGGTGAATCCCAAATTCATCCTGTCCCTGGATGCTGGTCATTGTTGCCTGGAGCTGCCACACTGCTGATGCTGCAGAAGCTGCAATGAGGAATTCAGCTTGTTTTCTCCTAATTTTTTAGTTCATTTCTGTTAGATAAACTAAACCTGTGACATGTAATGGAGTACAAGCCAACAATGAAGTCTAATTTCTGCATCTTCTGTCTTCCTCTGCTCTTTGTGGAAGGGAGGTAACAAGTGACGTTGGACAGCCACAAACTTTTAAATGAGGATTACACTACCTGCAAAGAATGCAGGCAAGCAAGATTCAGTGGCGCAACTTTCCAAAGAAAAACCTGTCAGCCAGTGCTAATGAGAGTATCTGGTCATTCACAACTGGATTAATCTTCTTTTCCCCCAGTGAAATGTTTCTGTTTAAAGCACCTGCTAAAAAGGAAGCCATATAATGAAGTGTCTAGGTGGTAAAAAGTGTTCTTAAGAGACCTGGGTTTGCTTCCCATTCTTCAGGTAATGTATAAAGCAATGAAAAGGCTCCCATAACATGGGAAGCCAGGAACAGGAATAAGGAATTAGGATCTGGAGAACCTGAAATACTCAGCCTGCAAAATCTCATGCTGCTGGTTGCATGGAAGAGAAGAGCAATAATTGAAGCAGAGAGACTGAGTTTTGGAACAGAGCAGAATAAATTAATGTCATCCTGGATAGTGATTATCCCTGCTCCTGTGCCTGAGAATACCTGTATCACAGGGAGTCACAAGAAGAGGGTGGTGAAGGATTAGCTTCTCCTCCTGCTCAGAATACAGTTTAGACCAACCCTAGCCAGACCAGAAAGACAGCATGGCATGAAAATCAAAACACAAGCTCCTATTTTTCTAATGATGTATACAGGATAGAGTAGGGCCAACATGAGGTTTTTTTGTTTGTGGTCAAGAATTTAACTTTCTTTTTTCTAAGATCAGACACTTTGGGGGTGAGGGTTTCAAGTGAAACAGGATTCAGCTCATGCAGAAGTTGCATGTTTGCAAATACAGTGATGTGAGTTTAAATCCTGTGTGGTTTACCATGGAAAATACAGACTTAGTGTTTTTCACCTGAACTTGGGTACACACAGACTGAAGATGGAGGAGACCATGTAGCTTAAAGCAGTGAAGAATTTCAGATGTGAAACTAAAATTAACTTCCTCATTACGCACACAAATACAGATAAAGGCACACACCCGCCCAGACTGCTGTAGAGTGATGTCCTCGTGCCATTTTGGCTTGCAGAGCTGTCAGGTTGTAGTAAGCAGCTATGTCTGTGTCAGCAGAAGCTGAGCAGAGCTCCAGCCTCCTGAGCCATGGCAGGACGCTGTGCTGGGAGGGAGTCAGCACTCACAGATGTGACCTCAGCAATATTCCATGCATACCCGGACACACATTTATCCTCTATTTAGTCCTAAGAATGCAGGCACTGGCACAGGTGGTACAGAGAAGCTGTGGATGCCACATCCCTGGAAGTGTTCAGGGCCAGGTTGGACAGGACTTGCAGTAACCTGGTCTAGGGGAAAGTGACCCTGCCCATGGCAGGAGCTTTAGGGTCTCTTCCAACCAAAACTTTCTAGGATTCTACAAATCTTTGTGAACAATTAAAGTCTCTCTTTTATTTGTAAGTGCATGAAAATCTTCCTTGCTTTTGCTAATACAAAACCAGTATGTTTCATTATATCATATGGATGACATATATGGATATGGATTTCCAGCTTGGAGATGGCAAGGTATGGCTCTTCCACTGGAGCTGAAGGAGAGCAGAAGAATTACTTGTGCACAGAACTCATTTAGGCTGCCCCTGCTCTGCTTCCAGGCAGGCTAAGGATTAAGATGCAGGTAGCAACACCCAAAAGTACAAGGAGGCTCGGGAGACCTTTCATACCTTGTTTCTTTGCAGCACAGTTACAGCTGCTGCCTGTTTTCCAGTGACTTGTGCCTCTGAAAGAAAAGCTAGGATGTGAAACTTCATGGTTTTGTTTGTTTGCTACTCAAAAAGTCAGGGGGAAAGCACACAATATTTATAATGCATCATCTGAAATGGATCATTTCCGCCTTTGGACTGGGAAAAGAAAAGAGACCTCCCAGTACAGATCTATGCAAAGGACCACTTGTATGCGTTTATCATCGTGCATTAATGGGGTGGGTGAGGGAACTGCCTTCCACATTCATAATTTCTTTTACTTTTGATTTCTCCTGCAGTGTTGAAGGTTTACAGTCTGTAACACAAACCATGTGGGTTTCACAGATCAGTTGGCCTGTCCTGGAGGAAAGAGATTTTGGGTGTAGTTTCTCATTCTCATTTACTCCTCATATTCTTCATTAGTACTAAGGCTCAGAATGAGCTGGCTGCAAAACACCAGCTGGGAAGGGAAAGGCAAGATGTAATAATCTTTCACATGGCGACAATTTTGTGAGGATTTGGCTTAAATGTCCAGTTTAGCAAAAAATCAAAATCTGTTTTTTGAGTTAGGGTAAGATATGTGTTAGGGTGAAGGTTTGGGCTACTGGAAGTGAGCCTGGGAATGAGGACAGGGCAATGACCTGCATGGGGATTAGGGCTGTTGGGAGATATTGGATAGGAGGGGAGAATTTTAGGGGAAAAGCTCTGAGACAGTGTAACTGCTTGTGGACTCATGATTTGGACGTGATACACTGTTCAATTGACACTTACCAAGGAGCTTTACCTACTGCGTGAGCCTTGGCCATCGGTGCCTTGCTAGCTGTGGTTGGAAGCGTGGTCCAGGGGCACTCAGCAGTTCTCAGGTTGTTTTAGTGATGCCTGTAGTACAATCTCAGTGATTTCTCCTGGTTCAAACCCTAATCCTACATTCAATGCCAGCCCAGCCATAGAAACCTTTCCCAGTTCTGAGACTAAATGAAATGGCTGCAGATGTAGCAGCTGAGTCCACCATATAATCTGCTGGATTCCAATTCTAACCCTCAACCTCAGCCTCTGCACAGTGACTCCTGGTGACCCCAGATTTCAAAGGAGTCGCAGATTCACTTACCATGAGCTTTCCATTTTGGTGCTGTCTCCCCCAATCCCTTTATTATCCTAGCCCATCAGTGTGTTTTGGACCTTCCAAAGTCATGCACCCTTCACCAGTTCCAGAAGAAAATTATCTCAAAGAGCTTCATGTCTTCTCCCCATACTTTGCTCATCTGCCTCCACTGAATCTTCTCATGACCCAAATTTATCTGTTCTTCCTGACCTGACCTATGATCCTAACACATACTTCAGCCTCACTGCCATTGTTTTCCCCTTGCCTAATACTAATCCTAACCAAAACTCTCACCCAAGTCAAAAAGATGAAAACAATATACAATATGCTTTAAATCCAGGCAGACCTGCTAGAATGCTTTTTTTGGATATAAAATACACTGAGATCCAGCGTCCCATGAGTTGGGACTCAGCTTGGGGTGGAGGTTAATATTGTTCCCCAAATGAACTTTAGGATTTAGTTTAGGCTCGTGTTTACAGGGGCCATGAGCTAGGAAAAAATGGGAAAGTGATGACACTGTGGCATGTCTCCAGTCACTAGTGCTGATTCCACGAGCGAGTAGGTCAGGAGTATGGTGTCCCAGATTTCCCTACTGGCTCTCACATGGATAAAGCAAACATTGGTACCATAGGTGCACGGTCTGACAAAAGTCTTCCTTGGAAAAAATAGACTTCAAGGAAGAGTATCTGATGTCATCACAGAGAGATGACTGGGCTGGAACAGTTTCCTTAATTAACCTGTAAATAAAATATTTGATGGACTACAGCTCCACTGTGCTGCAAGAATCTGTTTCTGAGGAAATTCTTCTGAATTCCAGAAGAGATAAAGATTCTTTGACTGAGAAGGAGCTGTATCCAATAATAACTCCTAAGTTCACACATAAGTCTTTGATCTCTTCTGTTTCGTGACTCCACATTGCTTTTGAAAGACAGCTGAAACTTCAACCCCCACAGTAAATTTCAGCTTTTGTTTTGTTTCATCCTGTTTACGACAAACACGGGTAAGGTGGCAGGTCCTAGTGGTTTGATGAGTGTGATGGAATGACCTTCCCTTCATTGCAGTGAGAGAGAGGAACAGAGTAGAGTAGAATAGAATAGAATAGAATAGAATAGAATAGAATAGAATAGAATAGAATAGAATAGAATAGAATAGAATAGAAATTGGAAGGAGTATGACAGATACTCCTGCTTTACATATAACAACAGGACTTGGAATTTGTGTGATCAACAGTTCAAAAGCTATCAGAAGAAAAGCTACAGACTGTTTGCATGCTTGCTCACAATTGAATGTAGAGCAACTTGAGGCCAAAGTCCATCCCAAAAGTACATCCCATCCTCCTGTGTTGCAGACCACCCCTGTCAAAGCTGTGTGAGGATGAACTGCCCCATTCCAGTGCCATGCTGAGTGACAGTCACCCGGTGGCACAGGGACAGCTGGCCATCTGTGCACCTCTCCGGGGAGGAGCGCTCAGCTGTGAGCACATCATTTCTCATTTGATGCATCACATGTGAAAGAGTAAGGCTGGAATTCCAAGCTGGCCCCACTGTGCAGGTGGCCACAGGGGAGCAAAGCCACATACCTGAAAGTTAGTTCAGTGAAGCAGGCACAGGTTTTTCCATTGATTCCCATTCAGACTTCCAAAGCTACTTTTTCTTTTCTCTACATTTTATAAAGCACTGCATACACCTACTTTCAGCTATAAATAAGACATAATCGTGTGCATTTAACACTTATTAAAATTCTTTTTAAATTTATATGCAAACCAGGAGCAGCCACTCCTGGCAGGTTGCCGATAAAGCCCTTTGTTCTGCGAAGATTGTACACCATTGATGAGGCAGATAAATTTGTCTTCAGTGCCATAGTCTTGTCTTTGCTCTGAATCTTCTTTATAACTACTGGAAGGTGTAGGTTGAGAAATGCTGGTTTGATTAGCTGGGCTTGTGGTTGGTCCCTTTTCATGCCAAAATCATTTAAGTGTTCCAGACATGGCATACACCCATGGAATCTACAAATATATCTCTCCCCAGTGCGTCATAATTCCTGGGGTAGTAAGTGATGAATCATCAGGATCTAATGTGAAGATAAGCTAATTAGCATTAATCAGAGCTCCTGCCCGAGGTGGGAAAATGCTAGGTGAGCAGTCTGTTAGCTGCCATCTGACTTATTTAATTATTTTATTTTCATTTATTTCGATTTTACAAATCAGACTCTTCAAAGCTTCCAAGCTCATGAACTGGTACTCTTTGGTGACATGAAAAACTTAATAGCTTTTCATGTCCCTCAGTCTCCATCCTGCTCTGATCTCACCCATCATCTTACTTCTTGCATTGCCTGGAAGTCCACAGGCTGTGGCTGGGTTGTGCAGTGGCATGGGATGGCTGCTGGGCTTAGAGGTTTCTCCCTGCAAGGAATGTGCCTGTAGCCTCCTCCTAACTAAAATTAAGTGGCTATCTCAAGAATTTAAATAAACTCTTAACTTGTTTCAATATGATAGAATAGAGATCCCATCAGTTGTAGTAAGTGGAGGTGAGAAGTATTTCCCTTATGTAGAGTAGTTGTGGTATTAGGCTGTGTTCCCTTCTTCCTACTCAGGGCAAAAACTTTTTCTTTGAAATATTTAAAATTATTTTGCAGCATTTTTCTTCTAGTAATGGACCTTCTAAAAAAAAAATCTCAAGCAGCAGGGATGACTGCAAATACTTCCCAGTGAGTCCTTACCCTGGTTGGTGCAGGGCTGCTGCAATCAGAGTTCAAGTCTGTGATGCAGGAGCATGAGGAATTCAGTCTCAGCAGAAAGATGCCATCAAACACCGCCACTCCATGAGTGCTGGCCCATTTGTTTATGGATTGTTTACAGCAATTTTTGTATCTATTGGCACCTGCAGTATGCTTCTGGATTTGGTGGTGTGTCTCCTCACACCTCGGGTTTGGTAGTGGGAATCCCAGTACAAAAGGAACCAAGATTCTGAATTATCCATAAAGCATAAAGATAAATAGCTTTCAGTGAGACCCGTGAGGAATTATTTAAAAGATGCGTATTATTTTTACGGGTACCCAGTGTGCAGCATGGCACCTCGGGGAGTATGGGATTATCCTGCAGCCCTGGTGGCCCACAGTCCATCATGGTCACAGAACACAAAATGAGTAGGAAGGGACCTTAAAAATCATCTCATTCCAACTCTCCACCAGACCAGGCTGCTCCAAGCCCTGTCCCACCTGGCATTGACATCCACCTGATGTGGCACAGCCTCTCCTCCATGGGGCAGCTTGTGGGCTCTATGGGAGCAGCACCCAGCACAGTGGCAGCCCTGCTGGGACGTGAGGAGTGTGTGTCAGCCGATCCCCGGGGCAAGGAAAAGGGAAATACTTGTAGTTTGTGGGCTCAGGGTCCTACAGTACTCCAGTCGTGTGGTCTTTTCCTGTAGTGGCCAATGCATTTATTTGCCACCCAGACAGAACTGAAGTTATCTTTCCTTGAAACTGCTGGAGATCTGCCATGGGAAATGCCTTTCTTTGATCCAAATTTTGCCATGATCCCATAATTTATAATTACACTAACTTTACCATTCCAGTGAAACCTGCCCCTTCCTTTTTTACCCATGGCACATGAGATTATTAGAGAAACCACTGAGACTTGTCAGAGCAACATTGTGCTCTATGGTCTGCTGGGGTGGGTTTTACCTCTTGAGTTTGCTCAGATATAGCAGAATTACTCCTTTTCACCTAAATACTGTTCCATAGCTCTGTACTGAGTTGGAGGAAGAAATTCCATAACAAAACCAAAAGTGCAGGAGCGCACAGCTGCTTCTTTATTATGGTGAATAAAGTCACCTAGGCCAGCTGAGAAGGTCTGTAGCCACCAGCAGATGTCATTGCAACCGGCACAGTGTGGTACACGTCAGGTGAGAACAGAGGCACTGCAGTTATTCAGATAATACCCAAGAGAGAATGAAAATAAAAAAATAAATAATGTAATTGCTGATTGCCAGGTAGCTCATTCGTAGATCACTGGTAGCTCATTTGTAGTAGATAGAGTAGACATAGGGATTAAATCCCACACTACAATTTGTTTTCTGCTGAATAATTAAGATTAGTCCCAAGCACAAATTATAGTAATTTAAAATGCTAATACTGTTTTTTAAATGGAACATGCAAGTGGATTTTGTTTAGTGGGGGTAGTTGGGTCGTGATAACCTAATGAGCCTGTGGATTAATGAGGAGAGCTGGTGAGGGGCAGATCTGCCCCATGCTCCAGTGCTGCCTGCCATGCTGGGCTCTTGGAGGAGAGTGGAGCTCAGTAGCCCATGGGGCTGGGGGCTGTGCCAGGGGCCTGGGGGGTGATTACAGCACTGACTTGGCTTTCCTCCTTTGTTTTCTCCACTGTGTCTCCAGGACCTGGTAGTCTGTGCACATCGCTGCTACAGAGCTCTAGTGGAAGGGGTCTCTGCCCATAGCAGGGAAATTGAAACTGGGTGAGCTTTGAGGTCCTTTCCCACCCAAATCATCACAAGATCATGTGATTCTGTGATTCCTTGGTGCAGGAGGAGAGCCTTAGCATGCTTGTTTACGCATGTGTTTGTCTGGACGTTCATGAATGTGCATGCATTTATGCCCTTGCTAACCTAAGTTTTTAATGCTCACGGATTTCTATGCTACTAGCTACACAGTGGCTGACAATACTCCTCTTGAAATCAGTGGCAAACTTTGTTGTCATAAAGACAAAATAATGAAAAATGCTCATTAGCCTCTGTTCCTGAGTAATTTCCCCATGCCTCTTCTTCCTCCGGGGCCAGCCAGAAAACAGACAGAGAAAATCCCTGAGCTGCCTGTAAGACCTTGATCAGTCAGTGGTAGTTGTTATTATGCCATTGCATCAAATGTGTAGAAATATTTTATATAAAATCTCCCATTACAAGCAGTATTTATTGTTGGTTGGTGAAGACCACAAGCAGAACTGAGTCTGCTGAGCTCTGTCTTCTTCAGATTCAGGAGATAAACAAGTCTTCACCCTAAAATACACTTTATAGTTAAGAAATACAATTTCTATTAAACTACTGATCCAAATATAGCCTTGGGAGGCTAATAAAAGGCAGATGGGTGTGATGATAAGAGAGATGGACTAAAGGCAGAGTTTTATGACTGGTCTCCTCCAACACAACAAGCAAGTATTTATATTGAGGGAAACTGGCTCTTCCTACTTTTACAGTCACTGATAAGGCTGCATCTGAAATTCTGTTATCTGTTGAGTTTTGGGCTTCTCACTCCAAGGCAGATACAGAGATGCTGAAGAGTTTGCAGAGAAGGGCAGTGGAGCTGGGGGAGGGTTTGGAGCAACAAGTCTGATGAGGAGAGGGGTAGGAGAGCTCATCCTAGACAAAAGAAGGTACCTTCTGCAACTCCCTGGCAGGAGGGTGAAGCCAGGTAGGGATCCATCTCTTCTCCCAATAAACAAGTGATAGGACAAGAGGAAGCAGCCTCAAGTTGTGGCAGGGAAGGTTTAGATTTAATATTCGGAAAAAGTATCCACCAAAATGGTTGTCAAGTCCTGGAAGGGGCTGCCCAAGGCACTCAAGGTAGAGTCACCATCCCTGGAGGGATTTAACAAACATGTAAATGTAGCACTTGGGGACATGGTTTATTGGTGGCCGTGGCAGTGCTGGGTTGGCATATGGACTCAATGATTTTAGAAGGCTTTTCCAACCTAAATGATTCTGTGATTCAAGACCCAAATGAACACCTGCCAGCACTGGAGATAATGTCATGTTTTTGACTTTAGATGAGATAAATCAGTGGGAAAACTTTGTTGACTTTGGCATGAATTGATCTTATTTTCGATTCCTTGAGTCTAAATTGTTAATCTTTTGCTAAAAGTGTTTGGAAATGCCCCAGACATTTCAGCTGGGGACATACAGAGTCACCTGTTCTGAGATGGTGTTTCCTTATGAATCACATTGGCTGGGGCTGTGCTCAGCTTGGGGATTTATTTCTTCAGAAATAAATTGCTTTATGTCCTGAAATAGAGGAGAGAGCCAGCCAAAGAATTAAAGGGAAGATGTTATATTAAACATGTGTTTTGAGAGAAACGGCTTTGTCGGTGTAGCACTTAAACCCAAGAGGTATAAAAAAGTTTAATTCTCTGTAATCCATAGGATTTTTACTTTTTGCATTCTAAGGAGTTTAGATCATGACCAGAAGATAGAAGAGCTTATTTTTCAGTTGCAAACTTCACTGGGAAGAACGTAAATCCTAACCCAATGGCAATAATGTTTTGATTTTTTTTCAGCAAATGTACCATCCATGGGTAATGAAGAGAACTTCTACTATAAAAAAAGCAATAGTAATATAGGATTTAATCACGTGACAATGTCCTGAAGCAAGAACTCTTTTGCATGTGTATCACTGTGCTGGTGGCGAGATAAGTTTTTTGTTTCCACATTCTCTCAAAAGCAGATTTTGGACACAAGGACTTCCAGCTCAAACCCTAAATAATGCCTTAGCTTAAAAATGTCTCTATAGGCACGTGGAGGTTGTATGCATACAGGTGTGGTAGATGTTTTGGGTTTTTTAATATAATCAATGTTTTCTGTAGCCTCAATTCCATCATTCAGCAAATTCAGCTGTCAGTTGCTGTAATAGATCAAAGACCATGACAAATAAGTTTTTAAAAAGTCTGTGTTCAAAATGACCTGCAGTTTAATAGCTGAACTCTGGTGCTGGGTTGAGTTAATTATCTGGTTGGGAAAAAATCTATGGCAGAAGCTTCATGTTGTCATCCATTCTTCCTTCTTCTTGAAATCTTTCTCTTTTCATCTAAATGTGCATAAATGCTGGGGCAGTTATGGGTCTGTTTGCATTTCATGGAAGCAGCTGGCATTTTGGTGGCACCATGGTGGCATCACAGGGGGCTCCTGGTGCAGGCAGACTTGTGCCCCAGTGACTGGGATATGCTGGGATGCAGCGGCTGCTTGCACATCAGCCACCCTGGTCCCTGCCTCCCGTGGGACTGGCTCCACACACACCCTTCTGTTTGCTCAGTTCTGCTTTGTTTAACTTTTCTGGAAAACCTTTTCCATGGACTGCCATGTCACAGCTGACTGCAGGGCAGGGCGAGCTCCCAGGGCAAGCTGTGTTGGAAAACAAGTCTGACCTCAGCCCACAGAGTTGGTACTTTTATATTTTTGCTCTTCACCACCTTTGTGAAATGGTGATATCTCACACTGGGATGATGGGAGCAGAGTCTTTCCTGGGGCTGCTTTCCCCAGTCAGGGTCAGGCCACCAGAACCCTCTCCAAGGTCAGCCTAAGGGTGCAAACCAGCGGTAGATTGCTCTTGCAAATGTCACCAGAGATGAGAATCAGAGCATGAAAATACAAAGAAAGGTTTGGGATAAACGTGGCTTATATCTGGGTCTTCTGCCTCCTGGAAAGGTGAGTGCATCAACCAGGACTCTGCCTTCTCCCAGCAAAACTGTGGTGAAGTTTGGTGTTCCCTATGAAGAGTTGTGGATTTTCCAAGAAAAGTAAATAATGTGACTTAAAATTCCTGGCCCCATGCATTCCTGGACCAGCTGATAAGCTCCCCAGTAAGAACTGCATTATTAGAATCCTACTAAGCCCTCTCAGGTTTTCACCTGTCACTTCCTGTAGTCCCAAAAACCCCGAACTCAAAGCAAAACCAAGTTGAAAGAGAAAGGTGTTATCAATTATTTTTCTCAACAAAACCATACGAAATTTTGACTTTTTTATTTTTTCAATATGAAGCCTTTGATCAGTCCTGCCGTGTGAATGTATGATTAGCTGGGGTTAAAATGAAATCCAAGACTGGGAACGTTTTGTGTGGTCTCTGGTTTCGAAATGACAATTTTTCGTGTCCCACCTAACCAGGTTATCCCTGGGCCATGGCTGACAGTCGCTTTCATAAACCCATAGCCAAAAATTGATGGGAGCGCTTGGTAAAAATATGCTGAGAAACCAGCTTAGCCATAGCAGGATTTATTTATTATTTTTATTTTGGCATTAAAAAAAAGTTTGCTGCATTTATTTATAGGCCAAGTCATAATCCTCCATTATGGCACCTCCTGGCACTGTATTTGGCTGTATTTGGTAAATAAGACTTTCATCCAGGCCTTGAAGTTTTGAAACCAGCTCTTTCCAAGCTGCTTTCCATACTGAGACACAAAGATGAAAATAATCTCATGACCCTCTTCTCTTGTAGTAAAATCTTCCGCAATTAAATCTATGAATCTCAATACCTGAAGAACAGGATTTGATGACACATGACAAGAGCTGAGTTAAAATATGCATGACTTAGTACTGGCATGGTGGGTAATCTTTATCTTCGCGAGTGTGGAGAAGATGAAATCAAGGCGTGGGGTGGGGATGCACTGCACCAGGGTTACCTCATATATTCCCATCTTTTACTTGAACTTCAATTCTGAAAATGAGCCCCAGAAGTATTTCTGAATAGACAATTTTTAGAAAAATGGAAAAAGATATGTAAAGATGAGTGAGGAGTTGCTGTGGTGCTTAGTGCATCACATCTCTCTTGATTTGCCTATCCCAGCACTCAGTCCTCATTACCTTGTTTATTGTGAGGAATTAGGAGATTGAGGCAGCAAAGCTGCATGTTCCCCTTCAGTCTGAGTCCAGCTCACAGGATCAGACCTCTGCATCCTAAATTTCATCCAGGAGCCTGTGCCCCATGCAGCAGAGACTGCCAGGATTAGCTGTCGAGCATTTAAACGGCTCCTTGTTTTACATCTCATAGGAGGTAACATTTAAGGAACTTCTAGAAGTCAAGTGGCAGGACAAGATTAATTAGGATTCCTTTCTAATCCTAATTATAATGATATTTGCTTCCCACGATAGGAGTTGTTCATTATCATATGTATAAGTTTGTTTCTTTAGTCTGTCTGCTTCCCTCCCCCCAACAAAAAAAGGTTAAATAATATTTAATACATTTTTGCAGTCATTAAAAAAACTCAACTCTTTTTAATCTGGTAAAAACATCAGATGGGCAGAGCAAAAACCCATTCAATTCCCTATTAATTTCCCTTGCTCTCTAATTATATGCAAATCCATCAAGCCCGGGTTTTAATTCAGCTGCTTGCATTAAGAGATCAGAGGAAGATTCAAAATGGGAAAGCAGAGTTTGACGTGTCATCGGGGGCTCGTACGAATTTGACTGGAAGATAAATTCCATATTTTAATTAAAATGTTTATTCCACTCTGCACAATAATGCTTGCTTGCTTTCAGAGTCAAAAAAGGGTATTAAGCATTAAAGGAACTAATTCCTCCTATCAAGAAAATTAGGATTTCTCTCAGGCAGACACAGGGTATCATCCAGGATTAGCAGCTGTAGCATTCTTTGTAAACATGTCACCCTTGAAAGTGAGCAACAAGGAAAGCTGCTATCGCCTTACTGCTGCAGGGTGTCCATGGAGCATCCCTTTGGCTCCAGAGGGGATTATCTTCCCTCCATGGCCCCCACAGAGCCGTTTATCGTGGAAACTGGGAGCTAAATGTGAGTCAGATTAGGATAATGTGGGGGTGACAGCGGGCAGCTCGCCTCTCTCTGGATCACCAGGGGAATTTATGGGTCCCGTGGGGAGGGGTGCCCCTCACCCATTGGGCTTCACTGGTTGGCAAAACCAGTGACGTCTGTCCCCGCACTGGGCTGGAATGATGCTGTAGAGGGGTCTGGGAGAGACCTGGAGGAAGGCTCAGAGCATCTGTGGTTAATTCATTCCTGGCCATCCATGTTGGAAATGTACGTGACATTTGTATAAATTTGAAGGGATTTCAGTATAGTGAGAAATGTGCACTCAGTAATTACATCTACATATTATCATCCCTGGCTGTTTCCCTTGTCTGTTACTGGATTGTGGCATGGGCTTGGACATGGCCACCTTTGATGTGGTAAAACACCTTCCCTTGGTGTAATCTTACATTGTGATAGTGCATCGTCTTGGTCATTGCATGCCATGAGGAAGCTCCCTCTGGACAAGTCAACAGCATTACAGTAACATTTTTATTTTTATTATTCCTTTTACTACTGTTATTTTTTCCCAGCATTGTCAGCAAGCTGAGGATTTCAAATGGGCTGAGAAACTTGGGTTTGTTGTCTGTTTCTTCCAACCAGTGATGTTGTCAGATAATGAAATCACCCCTGAAGCTGAGAGAGGAGAGGAGAGGAGAGGAGAGGAGAGGAGAGGAGAGGAGAGGAGAGGAGAGGAGAGGAGAGGAGAGGAGAGGAGAGGAGAGGAGAGGAGAGGAGAGGAGAGGAGAGGAGAGGAGAGGAGAGGAGATAGGTGAGAAAAAATATAGGGACTATAGTGCTTGTCAGGAGGGGCTGTCTTTTCCCAAGCCTGTAGAAGAGGGGCAAACATCCTGTGGTAGGTCTCCTGTCCAGGTCCCAGTGTGACAGGGGTGACCACAGCAGGATGGTGTCACTCATGGTGGCCTTGCGCTCTGGCACCGCTGTGATGTGGAGGGGCAGGTTTCACCCCTCTGATGTTTCGTTAATCGAAACGTCTTAAATCACATCAGTGTTTTTGAGGGGTTGTGTTTTGTAAACTCCCCCACACTCTTTCAAGTACATAGGCTGGTTTTGTATTGGTACAAATGGAAACAAAAACACAGCCAGCAGCCAGGACCCCTCTCCTCCTGCCCAGGGATTCTATAAGCAAATATTTGCCTCCAGAAAACTGTACAACACTGGCACCTGGAGGGTTCTTGTTGCTGGCAGATGGCCCCCAGAAATCTTGCAGGTTTTTCCATCTGGTGCTGCAAGCACATCCTTGGAGAGGAGAGATCTTAGAATCACAGAATAGAAGGGACCTTAAAGGCCATCTCCTTCTACCTCCACTGCCATGGGCAGGGACAACATCCACTAGAGCAGGTTGCTGCAAGCTCCATCCAGCCTGGCCTGGAACATTTCTGGGGTATAGGGGAGCCACAGTTTCTCCTGGAAACTGGTGCCAGTGCCTCACCATGCTCAGAGGGAATAATTTCTTCCTGTATCTAGGGATGTGACAACCAGATGCCAAAGCTGTTTCAGTTCAGATCCAGTACACAGCTGAGGCAGGGGTTTGCAAATGGTTTCTCAAAGCAGGTGAAGATCCTTGAAACTTGCAGCAACGGGGATCACAACATGGCTCTCACAGTGCAGACCCTCTGTGTTTCACCAAACCTTTGCACTCAGGTTTGGCTTGACCTGGTGCTGCCAGGCACATGGAGGAAAACATCGCTGTCCTTCGGAAATGATGTCTCAAGCCTGGCCACAGGGCGAGCCTTGCCTCTGTGACACATTTTTGTTTTGCTTTCCTCCCTTGCCGTCTTGGACATTTTCCTAACTAATTCTGGGTACTGGACAACCGCTGGCCTTTAAGAAGTGGAGTGAAATAAAGGAGGTCAGATACTATCAGCCTCCACAGGTCAAACGGGAGCCTTCGCATTCACAGCCTCAGGCGTTACCGGTAACTCCAGGGCTTGCAGGTTTTGATTCAAATTCTCAGAACCACAGGACGTGATGGGGACAGAGATATTTTTTTTCTCTGTAGCCCAGAACATGAGAGAGCCAATAACCAGGGATGGATGTTGCAGAGCAAGCTGGGGGGGTTGATGCAGCCCCAGAATTAAATTGTCCTGTTTTTTGGGAGAGACCAGCAGGGGTTTGGTGCTGCAGTGTAGCCGCTGGGTTATATTGCCCCAGCATTTTGGTTCCATGAAGCCAAATGTCACCACTACCTTTTGTGGCAGTGGCACATTGGGGTGGAGGGGGTTGCTATCCCCTCGTGAGTAGATGCTTTGAACGTCACAGCAGGAGTGTTTCCCAAGCAAGGCAAGCAGTGCATGAGGCCACTTTCTGCAGGTTTGAGAAGGCGTCTGGAGTGAGGTGCCTCTTCTGCTGAATGGAGCTGTAAACATTAGGTCCAGTCTAAATTTAATTTAGAAATTTCATTTCTTGGGGGTTCCACCTCTCTGGTGTGGAGTGTAGCTGCCTTCACACTTGCCCCCTGTTACCCTAAGAGAGCAACTTCTGGGAGGGACTTTTCATCTTTATTTTTCCATGCCTTTTTTTTTTTTTTTTTTTTTTTTTCTTCAGGAAGAACCACCTACATCTTTCTCTTATAAGATAATTACTTGAGAAGTGAAACAGCTCTTCCTGTGCCCGTAAATGGTGAAAAACTCAGCTTATTTCCCCTGCAGAGTTTTACTGAAAAATAATAACCATTATTGCTCAAAATCAGAAACCAGCAGCAGCCCAGAAGGTCACTGAGAAATTCTGGAAGGTTTTAAGTTCTTTCCTTGTATTTCCCCCATTGTTTTAAGTGTTCAAGGCCAGGTTAGATCGGGCCCTGAACAACATGGTCTATGGGTGGTATATCTGCCTGTGGCAGGGAGTTGTAACTGTATTATCTTTAAGGTATCTTCCCACCCAAACTGTTCTGTGATTTCATTATTTGTCCCCATTGTGTCCAGAGCTTGGTCACCCCTCTGAGTGCTGGGACACAGATGGAGTGAAATGTCAGGAAACTTGTTTTCTGATGCGCATCCCGATCGCAGGTAATCCGGATCAGGGGAGCCGAGTTTGGCCACTAAGGCAAGCACATCCCCTGGAACATGCAAAGAAGATCAGGGCTACTCAGGTGCCTCATCAGCATTGTCAAAGCAGAGCTGGATTTTAAAGAAGCTGAAAGAAATCACAGGAACGGGGACAGTTGAGGAAATTAATGCTTCATCAACCAGAAAATATTGAGTGCACAGATAAAAAAGAGTGAGGGCAATGTGTAGATAAAAACCTGAGCAAAGACAATATTTGCCTGTATGTGTGATGTGTCTCTTAAACCAATCAACTCCTTGTTGCAATTCATACGCAGAATTAATGCAAGAATTAATAACTGCAAATAATTCCTTTCCTCTCCATCTGCCTGCTGCTCATAAGCACATCAGGGCCAGTCAGAGGTGGGGTGCACAGGGCAGGGGGACTCTCCTGGTCTTGGGGATGAGGTCTCTGAAGGAAACCTTGGTGGTGCTGAGGGTAAGAACCAGATCCAGCTCTCTGCCACAGCCACACTGGTTGACCTGGGCAATGGCCAGGAAGATGCTGCTGCTGCTGCAGCCAAAATTTGGCTCCGCTGGAGGGGTGCACGGCTGGATGAGGGCAGTGCCTGAGCATGGGTGACTTTAACTTTCCCTATTTCCTTTCCTCTGCGGCAGTGGGCTGGGGCGCTGGGACTGCAGCAAAAGTGAGAAAAGAGAAAAAAGTGTGCTGAGATGAGAAATGAGTCAACACTGCCTTTGCCTGCGGGCTGCTGCCCCAGTGCATGCAGTGTCAAAAACAGTCTGCAGTGGGTACTTGGGGTGATCTTTTATCACAGCATATCCTGGTGTAACACCACAGGGAAATGAGGGGCAAATGTGTCTGCTGACAAGGTCTGGGGCCCTGAGCTGGGAGGTGTTACCAGAACTTAGAGTGTGCAGAGCTGGCTTTGAGTCCTGGGCTCCAGGTCCCTGGTACCCCAAGTGACAGTATTGCCCTGGGAGTCCTGCTGAAAGCCCTCCTGGCATCTGGTGCTGTGGAATGTGTCTAATAATGTCCTTAATCGTATCATAGAATCAGAGGATGATTTGGGTTGCAAGGAAGCTTAGAGATCATCCAGTTCTAACCCACCTACCATGGGCAGAGAGACCTTCCACTAGACCAGGTTGCTCAGGTCATCATCCAAGGTGGACTAATGTCCCTGATATATCTCTAATCATTTGCTAATTTGGATTGATTTTGGGAGAAAGTGCAAAAGGCACAGTGCCCCAGTCACAGGTAGCTTCCCCAGCAGCAGTGCATGGAGCCTGACCTTATACCTTTCTTTCTGTAGCACGATGACTAATTTTGCAGTGAAGAGGAATTAATTCCTCATTGAATCAGCAACAGCAAACCTTGGTATGTTTTGCTTTTCATAGCTGACACGTCGACTCATCTCACTCTCTCTGAGAAGTGACGTCAAAGCAAACACATATAGGGCAACTCAGGGCTGGAGTGCAGCCTGCAGCTCCTGTGCTGCACCCGGGCAACCTCGCAGGGCAGGGGTGCATGGAGATCCACCTGGAGATCCACCTCCTCTGCGTGGTGGTGATGGCCACCAGCACGGCACAGCTGCCAACCCCAGCTCCCCTCCCTTGGCCTCTCTACACACAGGCCACTGCTAGGCTGGCCCACAGCTCTTCATTTCTCCGTCTTTGGGGCTGGCAGTGTGGGAAAATTTGAAAGTGATGTGAGTAATTTCACCTGACTGCGGCGAGGCTCCTCGGCTAGGCTGGAAACCACAGTGCTCGCCCTGGCCACCAGCTCCTGCACCCAGGCACTCTGTGCTGTGGGGCTTGGTTCCTGATCCCTCCAGGGTGCTCCCAGTCTTCCTTCTTCACGGCCAGGGTCATGGGGGCATGTGGCTGCAAGGGTTGTAGAGGGGTTATGGGACTTTCCTCTCCCTGCAGGCTCCTGTGCATCTGTGGATGAACAGAGGCTCTCACAGTGCAGGGGTTTCCAGCAGTTTGGCTTTGGGATGTTGGCTGATGTTCTGGGAGCTGTGGTTTGTGCAAGGCAGGCAGCACCCTGGTATCCTTCATGGGGAGCACAGCATCTCTTGAAATCACATCCTCAAGAAAGCTTAACAGCATGAAATGCAACATTTTTCACTATTGGGACAGTAGAGTGAAACTACTTTATTTTAGTTCTGAATTGTCTTCTACAAAAAATTAGTTAAAATAATTCCAATCCATAAAAGCAGTGGTGGAGCCCAGCACTGGTGGGATGTTGGGATCCTCAGCAGCCCCCCAGGCAGTGTGGTGTGACCACTGCTGCTTTTTATAGCTATGTTCAGTTGTACTGAGGAATACTTTTCACAGGTTACAAAACATCCTCTTTTGTTTTTTTCATTTGCTTCTTTTTCTAAACTGATCCAAGCAGAAAAAAAATATTTTCTTTTTCTACAGTATTTTCAGATTTAAAGAAGAGTTTTACCAGACATGGAAATTTTTTAGTTTGATCATTTCATTCAAATTTTGACTTTTGACCTTCTGTGCTACATTTTATAAGGTTGACTGTAAAGTTTAACAGAAAAATATTTCATCAAACCTGCAAAGTAAAACTACTCATTTTTAGCATCTCATGACTAAATAGATAAGTCTTTAAAAATGAATTTAAAATACTTGCTAAGATGAGGTGCTTTCCAGAAAATGTTTGATTATAATCTCACAGTATTCTCTAGTGAAAACTCCACATTTTGATTAAAACCCCTTCATTGACAGTTCTGATCAACCGCTTGTGTAACCCTACTGCTCCCTGTGGCCAGAGCATGTGTGATGGAGAATGTGAGCAAAGGCAAAGGATATTGAGCCTGATCATGCACCTTGGAGCCAAAATACACTGGAACTCCAGTGGTGAGGATGATCCTTATATGCAAGAGCCACTGGATTTGCATGTGGTCAGACAAAAATGAGTTTTCTCTCTGACTTTGAGATCCCATCACAATCACCCACAGGTGTGGGTGGGGAGATCGAATTTTCCCTTGCCAACAATTAATCTTTCTTAATAATTAATGCTACTGTATTTTCTCTTTGCTCTTCCAATTACCTCTAGTTATTAAAGTCACATCTTACCTTCAAGGAGAGATCTTCCCTCAGTAGCGTTGGGTTTTTCAGTCATTTTCAGGAAGATTGGTGGGATGGTTGGGCAATGCACTGCAGCATCAGTGACTGGCCGAGCACACAGGGGAGGAGGGGGCAGTGCTCACATGGGAATTGGGCACTCAGCAGAGCTGCAATTTAGCAAATTTGAGAGGGGGGATAAAGCCCTCCAGGCTTGCAAACCCCATTCTCCTGCTCCATCCCCCTCTGGAAATACCATTCTGCGCTTGCTGTAAATGTGTCTCTTCATTTCTGTAGAAGGTTGTGGCTGCACAGGTCATTCCCCAATCTGTCTTCAAAAGGCTGTGCTGGAAGAATTGAGGCAAAGCTGTCCTTGGAGCCCCTTCACATCTCCCTATGGCTGCTGAAGGACAGGAGGTGACAAATTGGTATTGGGGACATGATGTTTGGCAGCAGCAGTGTTATTTTTGGTGGGTGGGTAGTGAGCAGCTCTGTTACTGCAGCTTTGGGCTGGGTTGAAACCCAGGGGACAAAACCAAACCACAGCATATCCCCTGTGATGCCCTGACCAGCAGCACCCAATGTCCTCCCAGGAAACCTTCTGAGAGAACACCAAACCACTGCCCTTGTGTCAATTTAATCCTCTTGGGAAAAAACACATCAGGTTAATTTTATGGCATAAAACACTGTTAGCTGCTAAGTCCTGGCTTTGAAAAGCCTCTTCAGGGTTCGTGTGCTGCAACTGTTTTGCAGAAACATAATCTAGACCTTGCAAAGAAGGGGAATTGATCCTGTTTCTCTGGCACATGGATTTCTATAAGCCAAGTATGGTTTCATAGTACAGCTGGGGAAGACCAGGAGCTGCAGTCATGGCCATGGGCCACAAGCATTGTGCAGCAGTTCCTGCCTCCCTTAATTTTGGGAGATGGGTTCCTGTAACAAACTCTCTAATGGATGAAGTGGAAAGGGGGATAAATAGTCCCTTGAAGAATTTTTTCTTCCTTCTTGCTGGTCATCCTTCCCTGCCAAATCTTTGTGGCTTTAGAGAGTAGAGAAGGTTTTGAGTGAGGCAAGGGCAAATGTAGAAGAGTCATGTGGAAGGCAGTTCTTACTGGTGCAGCATGTTTTCCATCTGGACTGATGGAAAAACTGAGTAATTGTGCTGCAAATCTTGTTGTACCACCAGCTTACCACTGAACCATTGAATTTCAGAATGGTTTGGGTTGGAAGGGACCTTAAAAATTACCTCCTTCTAATCCCCTGCCATGGGCAGGGACACCTTCCGCTAGACCAGCTCTAAGCCCAGTTCAATCTGGCCTTGAACACTTCCATGTTCTGCTTTCATGAGAAGGAGGACAGTCAATGCTTTATTCTAACCACGTGTACTCCCTGCTTTTCCCTGGAGAGTTGTCCTGCAGATCAGCATCAGAACAATTCATCTGCCTTTGGAGTGGTCTGTGTCTTCTGTCATTGCTCTGAAAGCTGTCGCAGCAAAGCTGACTGGTGAATGGTGCTGTGCTTTGGATCAGGCATGAGGAAAGAAGGATCTGCCCTACTTTGAACAGAAGAAATGCTTGAGTTGAGGTTTTCAAAACAACTCAACATTGAGCTTATTCTGCTCCAGTGTCATTTTAGAACGTACACGTAGAACTGCATATCCCTCATTTAGGCTTTGTGGCTCTTAAATAAGTTAAACCATAGCTAATTTTAGAAATATCACTGAAAAGCGCTTCTTCATCTCGTTTGATGGCTAAGAATAGAAAGAGCTCTGAGCTCCAAACATGTGTTTAACTAAGCAGGAACCAGCCCAGCGCTGTTCTTGATGGGAAAACCACATAACCCATGGCTCTGCTGCAAGACAGCAACGCCAGTGCCACACCAGTTTGTGCTGGGGAAGGGGATTGCATTCCCAGTATCCCACTCACTGTAAGGGGTACTGTTGTAGAAAAAAAAATCTACACCTGTTTAGTATCAGGAATTGGGGTTTTCATTCATTCTCAAATGCAGACCTGCATGCTTCTTGGTTTTTATTTGCATGAGCAAACCTCTGTGGGATAAGCAGATGTAAAGCAGTGCCTCCATCTGTGTGTTTTCCTTTTCTGCTTCATGGGTTTCCTCCTCAGAGCAGGGATGCAAAACATAGGACTTGCCCAGGGCTCCCAGTTCACTTGGAGCAGCCAGGATAGGTCCGGGACAGGTTGATCAGAGTCACTGTCTGTGTCTGGGCCTCCTTCACCAAAGCCAACCCGAGCTTTGTGCTCATTCTGTGTGAGCAAAATCATTACCAAAGTGAAAGGCACGAGTGAATTTGGTCCAGGGATCCTAAATGACTTGTCAAAAGTCACACATCAAATCATCTGTCAACATCCCAGTGAGACTGGTGAAAACTAGCTGGCATGCCCAGTTCCTAGCCCCTGGAGAGCTTTCTGACCTGCTCTGTTCCCAAATTCACCCTGTTTTGGAGTGCTGTTAGTCCTGGGTTTTTTTGTGGATTTATCTGGGACAGTTCCTAACATTCCAGCACCAGGATGAAGTCAGTTTGGATTTAAAGGCAACCATGGGCAAAACTAGACATGTAAGAAACAGCACAAGACGCATAGATGGCAGTGTCTGTGTCTGTGTGTGTCTGAGTGTATGTTCCTTACAGCTGTGCAGCTCTTCCAAACAGGTTCCCCTCTCTCTGCTCCAACATGCAGGAGGACTTTCTGTTGTGTTCATCAGAAAGGGCCTTTTCCAGGGTGCTGGGTTCCAACAGCCATGCTGTGTGTATCCAGGAGTAGCTACATAAGAAGACAGATTTTTCTTTGCTTACTTTTCCTGGATTTTTTTCATCTGCAGCATTACCTGAGCTCCCTCTGGTCCTTCTCCAGCAGTGGAGCTCAGTCCAACAGGGGTTTCAGCCCAAGGGCTCACTGGTGACCATGTCCTGTTTTCAGGGACATTACCCTCAGCATTTAATGGTAGCCTTGGCAATGTTGGGTTAATGGTTGGACTTGATGATCTCTATGAACTCTTTTCCATTCTGTGATTCTGTGATCCTATGCCTGTCCTTGCATGACAGCCCTGATTAATAAAGCCCAAACATGACTTTGACAGTTAATATGAAGGATACACTGTGAAAGTCTGGATTTAGACTCCGTAGTCCAGGACAGAGAACAGGAGTTTTGCATTGGATAACATACTTGAAGCATTCGTCCTAGAATAAAAGATACTGGAAATGAATGGAAAAAAAATTCTGGTCTTTGAAAAGTGGTTTGATCTGTTTTCCGCTTATCCAAGAAGTCATTTCCAGCTATTTTCCCCTGCTTGGTTTGTGGTTTTTTTTGCAGGACACTGCAGTGTTTATTCAGTAATTTGTTAAGTGTTTGTGTAGTGTTTTTAGTTATTCCCAGCCTTGCTGGCAACAGCAGGACTGCAGAGGGCACCGGCCCTCCTTGCTGGTGGATCCTGATGACTTCTGAGTCCTCTCCATCTTTGTGTCTTGCAGTCCAACAAAGTTCCCGTTGTGCAGCCGTCGCACGGAGTGCACCCTCTCACCCCGCTCATGCCGTACAGCAACGACCATTTCAGCCACGGCTCCCACTCGCCCCACTTGCCTGCTGACATCAACCAGAAACAAGGTAATGGCAGCACTGGGACCTGTGTGCTGGGAAGGGTGACAGAGCTGGGGACCACTGAGGCTGGCACCTTCCTCATACCAAATCAATAAGAAAAATCAGGACCTTTGGTCAGCTAGCACATTGCTTAGCAGTAGGAGGTTATTTACCTTATTAGCAATGCTTTGTGATCTGGCATGAGCAGTTTGGTATCAAAAGTGGCAGGCCTGCTGATGGAGTGTGCTCAGTTCTCTGTACAAGCTGTTCTGTACCTTGAGACCAGACCAGAGCCTGCACAATAATGCACAAGAGTCAACCAGAAAATGGAAAGTAATCTTTCCTTTGACTCATACCTAAACTCTTGTCAGGTTGTCATTTTGAGAAAATAAATGCTTGAAACAGGAAATATTTTGACTAAACAGGATCAGTGTCTGATAGATGACTGGATTGACATGCGTGTTCCCGTAGCCACATGTTATGTGGTTGTCACCTGGTTTGGCTTTTTGTGTTCCTGTGTGAGTCCAAGATATGTCAATTGTCTCATGAGACTGTGGAGGAAAGTAGAGTATGTTGAGGTTAAACCTCTAAATTAAACTGTAAATACAGGTATGTGTTGAGGAATTCACCCCAGTCCATCAGTCCATCATTCTTCATGGGTTCCTAGCAAACTGAGTGTAAAATCAAACTTTTTCAACCTCTGTTGAGAATCTCAACATCTGTTCAGATTACCCAGGCTTTTACACAAACCTGGGCTTGAGTTCATGGGAAAGCAAGCAAACTGTTTTGTGTCAAACTGCATTCACAAAGGAAGTCAGTGTCCATCAGAGCGCAGAAACCAGTGCCAAAACAGAGACACAAAACCAGCTGCTGTGATTTGGGCCAAAGCCTCCATCCATGAGTGATCCAAACTGTCCTAGAGAGATCATTGATAAAACAATGGGTAATTGAGGACCCACTGAATCCCTGCTCTGAACCTGGAAGCCACACTCTGGACACATCAGGGATGCTGATGGTAGGGTTTAGGTCTGACAGTCACATTCTGGACTCATTAGGGATGCTGATGGGTAGGATTTAGCTCTGGTGTAAGAGATACCCAGGCACATCCTGGTTGTCTTCCAGTCAGCACACTGCTTGTTAGCCATCAGAGAGTAATAAACTCAGCGGATAATTAGGAAGAAATAACAAAATAAACCCACTAAAAGCTTAGGTAATGGCTGAGTTTCAAAGAAAGTGTTCAGGAAGGCAACATGACACACCTTTCCCCACACTGCTTTTGCTGTACCTGGCAGAGCTCTGCGCCTCCAGGAGCTGCTTGCCATGAAGCTGCCTCCTGGGACTCACTGTCAACCTGAGGAACCTTAAGTGATACAAGAGCAGCTCACACAAGGGCAGAGCTGTTCTGTCCCTCTATGGAGGCTACAACTGGCACTGAAACAATTCCTGAGCATTCACCTCTCCAGTGGGGGAGTCATTCTAGGACACTGTCCTTGTGCTGCCCACCTGCACCCTCAGTTCAGGCGCTGTCCAGTCTCCCCTTCCCATGTAGCCTGTACTTCTACAGATACAAAGAGTCTGTTTGTCCCAGAGAGCCCCCCATGTGCTATTCAAGGAAAGGTTCAGCCCATCATCCTCAGCTGGGTCTTGCTTTTGTGGTGCAGCTGTGATCATACATGCCCCATCCCTACAATTCTGGGGCAAGAGTTTTCTTCTGTGTGCGTCCTGGATGTGCCTCATCTCTGTTTTCATCACTCAAATAGCTCTGAAATAGTGTAAGTGCTTGAGAGTCATTCTTGTACTCATTCTCCCAGCATCCCTTTAAAGTTTCTCACAGCAGCCCAAGGACACACAGACCAGGAAATACAAGCAGGAATTCTGAGTCAGTGGCTGGTGCCCCAACCACTGGGCCAGCAAGAATAACTTGTGCTCTGATTTACACAACTCATATTGTTGGGGGTGCAAATCCAAGGATGTTCCATCAGCTGCCTTGTGCAGGCCTGGTTTTGTTTGACCCTCCATGGGGCCACTGACTCCCACTTGAAGCAAATCTCATACTAGGTTATATATTCCTGTCAGGTCAGTTATATATTTATTTTAGCTGACTCCTAATAAAATGCTTAGAATTGGTTGGTGTCATTCCTAATTAATAAGGTATCATCCATACATCTAGGAGAAGAATCCAGTTGTAACTGCTTGCAACTCACCACCAGTTTAGTCCATATATTTGTCATCCAGGACAGGCACTCGACAGTCCCTGTTCCCAGTTTTGTCTGAGGCTCAGTAGCAGCCATCCCTACACCATGCTGTGCCAGAGCTCAGCCCCAGCACTCCTTCAGTTTCCAGCCCAGGGGTCAGCTGGTGGCTGTTTTTGTCAGTAGCACCATGGTTATCTCAGTCCCACCCGCAGCCCCAGGCACTACAGGACGTTTTCCAGCCCAGATAGGAATGAAGCAATGCTGCAGCTGTGTCCCCTGGCCATGCTGCCCATGCCAGTGGCTTTGAAGATCACACAGGGATTCCCCATGCAAAGGGTGAATTCCCAGCTGGCACCATACCCACCTCCGCAGTTCCTTGGCACCCACGGAGCTGCAGAGTTAATTGTTTTGAATCAAATTGCTTAAAATAAAGTTGGAAGTGATGCCTACTGGAACATCCTGGCTGCGTGCTCACAGGGGGTCCTGCAGATGACTGATGGAGAGGGAGCATAGGAATGGCTTTGACCATCCACTGAGCACTTGAGTGGGCTCTCTGGGAAAGGCAGAGGGATGCCTGGAGTCAGCCAAATCCTTAACAAAGCACAGCACTGCTTGGCCTCAGGCTGGCATGGAGCAGCTATGATGCTTGTGCAGGAGCAAGATGCCTCCTCCATTCCCCCTTATGTTTGTGGTTTTGCAGCAGTGTGGGTCATCCCACAGGAAACACCATCCTGCCAGCTGCAGATAGCTATTTCATGTAGCTGTCCACAGTGACCATAGATGAAGCAGCAAGGGGATTGGGAATGATCCGGATTAGCCGGGCAGTGCAGTGCCAGGTTCAACTCCTCTCCTTCTCCCTTCCTCCAGGAGTGCACCGTCCTTCCCAGACCTCAGACATCCCTGGTTTCTACCCCCTGCCCCCCAGTGGAGTCGGCCAGATCACGCCGTCGATGGGATGGTGAGTGAGGAGGGCTCGGCCCCGCGCAGCCCAAGCCCCGCTGGATGCGCGGGATGGGTATGGGTCACTGAGCCAACCACTGCTGCTGCTCTCCATCACCTCCACGGTGCTTTCCCCCAGCTTCACCCCTCCTGTGTGCTGTGTCAAGAGGGAGGAGAATTTAGCCCTGTCTTGGAGGGGGGAGCAGACTCGTGGAGAGACTGAGGGCTTCGTCCTGGCTGAGGCATCCCTGGAGAGGGGTTACAGCCTGCTCAATTCAAAACCACCTCCTGTTTTACGTCTGTCTGTGTGGATTAGGAAATCCAGAGAGAGCTTCCTACCCAGCCCTCATTGCATCAGAGCAAATCATAGCCATCATAGCAAAAGTCTCTCTTTGAGTAGGAGTTAATTTTCTCCCTCACTGGACTTTTCGGCACAAACAGTGCTTTCCCTGAGCATGCCACCTAGTAGGGAGTAATCCCGTGGGATGCTCCATCTGCCAGGCCATGGTGTTTCTTGGGATCTGGCACACAGGGAAAAAGCAAATCATGGCAGAGATCTGCCAGGAAGCAACCCCGGTACCCACAGCCTGGCCACAGCTCAGCCAGTTGGTAAGCACTGCCCCAGCAGGCATGGGAAAGGAGAGACCATGTGCTGCAGCACTCCCAAAATGTACCCCCTGCATGGGCCAGCCCTGCAGAGCATCCTGCAAAGCACAGCCTGTTGGTAAACCTGCCCCAGGGACAAGTTAAAAATACACCAGTGTGTTCTCTGTGGTCATTGCCACTGGCTTTTGTCCCCATGACTCTGAGCACACTGAGAGAGCTGGTCTGGCAGGTGCTGCCATGTGGGCATCATCACCCCTCAGATTAATATTTAATCCCCGGTGATGAGGTAGAGACATTGTAGAGGCTGACAGGGAGACTGATGGCTGCAGGTAACAATTCAGGGTTACTGGGATGAGGAGAAATTGCAGGGCAGGTGATCACAGGGACAGTGGCCAGATTCCCCCAGTGCTGGTGGATAAAACCCTGGCAAAGCCTGGTGGAGAGTTTCAGGTATAAGAAGCTATTGCAGAGTGGGAAAGGAGAAGCTTCTTAAAGCACAAAGTAAAATGTTAGCTTTTGCTTTGTTTTGTTGATGAATTTCATTTTCCAGATATTTAACCACAAGAAAACAGAGGATGAGGTCTTTGATACAGAGTCTGGCTTCAAAGAGATTACATTTTGCTTTCTGTGCTAAATCTGCTACTCTTGGGTGATGATTTAACTCCTCACATGATGTAATTCATCCTCAGGGAAAACAAGGACTGGAGTGACTGGGGAAGAAATAGTTGGAGCGGGGAGAAAGGAGCCTGTTTGTCAAATGGAAGGTCCACTCCTGGGTTAGGATAATGCTGATCAGACAGCCCTGGGCTCCTGAAGGGAGAGCAGTCTGTTTTTTTATGGAGATTCTGTGGGGCAGTTGGTGGTAGAGAGAGCTTTCATGGCTGAGAGCTGCTCCAGCATCCGTGCGGTTTGGCATCCTCCTGCAGCCTCATCAGATGCCTTCATTAATGACTAATAGAGCAGATATGGTCAAGCAACAAATGCTCTCTGACCTGCAGAGAGCAGCACCTTGAGGCACATTCGTCTAATAGAGGTTTTGCTCATTCTTTTCCTTGCTCAAAATGTGTGGAAAAATCCCCAGATCCACTTGTGGAATGTCCGGTCCTCAGCTGAGGCTCAGCACACTGCTGAGGGTGGGTGCAGAAGCACTGAAGCCTGGCAGGTTCATGGAACATCCCCCCCATGCCAGCAGCAGGCAGCAGGGGCTGTGTGCCAGGGATGAGTGTGCTGGGGATGGTCATGCCAGGGCTGCATCCCAGAGAAGCTGTGGCTGCCCTGTCCCTGGAAATGTTCAAGCCCAGGTTGGATGGGATCTTGAGCAACCTGGTCTAGGGGAAAGTGTTCCTGCCCACAGCAGGGGATTGGACCTGGATGATCTTTAAGGTTCCTGCCTACCCAAACCATTGTGTGGTTGTGCTAGTGCCACCAAGTCAGCTGCCAGACCAGGGCAGCTACACATGGGAAGCAACTTTTCCTCCACAAGAGGATGGGATCCACTTTTCCTGCTCCTGGCAGGCAGCAGCTGGGCAGAAACTGGTTTTGTTCTCACCGAGCACTTCAGGAGGAGGAGCTGCAATCACTGTCTCTGTAATTAAGCTGGGATGACAGTCAGATAAAAGCTTCCAAGAGTCCAGTCAAGTGAGTTTTGCTTATGGGAGCCTGGCAGTTAACATTAGCCAGGAACCTGCAAATCGCGTCACTCACCTGTGCCCGGGGCGAAGCACGGTGGTGCCATGGCACCCTCTCCTCCACCATCCTCAGCTTTTTTCTGAGCCACTCTCCCATCACCAGGTGATCCTCTGGAAACAGGCTGAGAGAGCTGGGGTTGTTCAGCCTGGAGAAGTTTCCTAGGAGGTCTCAGAGCCCCTTTCCTGCACCTAAAAGGAGCTTATAAAAAAGAAGGAGAGGGACTTCCTATATGGGCAGACAGTGATAGGACAAAGGGGAATAGTTTTGAGCTAAAAGAGGACAGTTGGGTCAGATGTTGGGAAGAAGTTTTTTACACGGGGGGAGGTGAGGCCCTGGCACAGGTTGCCCAGAGATACTGCAGCTGCCCCATCTCTGGAAGTGTTCATGGTCAGGTTGGAGAGGGCTTGGAGCAGCTGGATCTAGTGAAAGGTGTCCCTGCCCATGGCAGGAGCTTGGAATGAGATGAACTTTAAGGTCCCTTCCAATCCAAACCAGTAATTCCATTATATGGGCTGTAATCATGCACTCCCAACCATCAGGGACTGATTCTGCAGTTGCTTTAATTTGCATGTCAGAGGGGCTTGGGATGAAGCTGCGAGTGCCCAACTCCATTCCTGTCGCAATACCCCAGTCTCTGGAGTAACACAGGTCACTTCTGGATTAGCTCCAAATGTTTTCTCAGCCCTGGGGCAGCCGCCTCCAACTTCAAAGGTTGTTTCAGTTTCCTGGTGCACAGCAATGTTTGGCTGTTGGTGTGTTTATACCTGCCAACATCAGAGGGGTCGGAGAGGGCTTCTGCCTGCCAGGGTGTAAACAGCCCCGGCTGCCTTTCCTGCAGACAGATCCCGCCGATTTCAGTCAAGCCAATACACATCAGCAGGAACGGGAGCCTCCTTCCTGCCCAGCGCAGCTCAGTGTGACTGCTGCCACACTGGCATTATTCCTCTTCAGGGCAGAAACTTGCCTTTAGCCCTGAAAAATCCCAGGCATCCAGGAGCTTGGGTCCTTCACAGTGCACCACACTTAATGATAATGGACTTTTTGTGGATTTTTTTCATCATTGGAACTGAAAATAGCTGGTCCTGGGTTTAGGTACGGCTCTGTGCAGCCTGGCCAAAGGAACGTGTGTACCAGCAAGTTGTAAGCACCCTGTGGTGCCCCATCCCTGAAAGTGTTCAAGGCTGGGTTGGGATTGGGCTTGCAGAAACCTGGTCTAGTGGAAGATGTCCCTGCTCATGGCAGGGTGGGTTGGAATAAGATGAGCTTTAATGTCCCTTCCAACCATTCTTTAGATTTTAAGATCTTTTCCAAGGTAAAACATTCTGTAATTCTATGATCTCAGTTTCCAGATGCAGTTTTAGGCTAGAACCATCTTTTGGCAGATTTACAGAACAAGCCAAGGTATTTTTGAGCTATTTCCATATGAAAATGTGGGGGTTCCCTTGCTGGGAACAACAAGGAACTTCCTGCATAGTTATTTTACTATCTCAAAAAATAATTTCCAGCCCCAGGTCTGATACATGCCTGGTCCCCAGTATGAAAAAACTTCCAAAAAGAATGCAGGACTGAGCTTTTGGCTCCTTTAAAGCTGATGCATGTCTTTAAAAGAATGTGCTGGGGAAATCAGAGCATTCCTAAAGCACAAAAGCCGGAGGTAGGAACCTTCTCTCCAGACTCCAGGAGTCTCCTGTGCTTGGGGCATCCCAGCATCACAGAGTAGATAAAGTTGGAAGTGACCGGTGGATCATCTGGACCAACCTCCCTGCTGAAGCAAAGTTGTTCCAGAGCACACAGCACAGGATTGCATCCAGACAATCCTGGGATATCTCCAGTAAGGGAGGCTCCACACTCTCTGGGCAATTCCTGCTTGGTCACTGCACATTAAGGAAGATTTTCCTCATATTTATCCTCCTGGTGCAGTTTCTTACGCACCACACAGAAAATCTGAGCAGGCTTTTTTTTTTTTTTTTTGGTCACACTGTGCTCTTTTGAGCAACTTCTTGTGTGCAATAGCAACATCTGATTTTTCAGCACACTTCTGCAGTTTGCATTGTTACCGGGTAAACTCAAAGCTGCAGTATTAGTACCAGGGGCAGAAGGGGATCAGAATTGGATCCAGCTTTTGTAGGATGGCACAGGTTCTCTCAAAATAACATCCAAAGCCCACGCTGCCCCTCAAGCCTAAGAGACACTGAGTGTCCATCCAACCAGGGGCATAAGTGCTCTGAGTCCCGTTAGCAAAGGGTATCTTTAGAAAATGCCACGCAGCTGTGGATGCTTTATAGACTCTTTCTTCCTGATCCCAGGCAGAGCCAGTCTGTCTATCCGCTCCCGTCATGTGGATTTAGACAGCCGTATTCGTCAGCGCTTTCTGCTGGGGCTTCTTTCTCCAGGTGAGTATGAGCTGTGTGAGACAGGGCAGCTCAGCTGGTCACGCAGCTTGCAGTTTGTGCAGCAGGAGCTTGCAGCAGATGACAGCCACCCAGGGACAGCCACGCACCCTCCCTAGGGCAGCCATGGCAAGAGAAGCAGTGTCTGGTCCAAAGGGTGCTCAGGGAAATACTGAGGATGAAGGATGCACAATGGTTGGGTTTTATTCAGTGGAACTCTAAAGAGAGCCAAAAACTCCAGCCTTCAGCTCAGCATTGGGAAAATGGGGTGGAATCCATTGCTCAGGATTCTGGTCCTGTGTCACTAACCCTAATCCTGAATATGTCCCTTCTGGCACCACTGCTTCGCTCTACAGAGATGGATCTGGTATACTTTGTCTCAGCTTTAAAAGCAGGACAGGAGAGGACAGTGATTTGCTGCCCTCCCATTGGCACAAGTCAGTTCTGTGAGATATAAATACAGTTTCTGCCTTTGGGTGAGCAAAATGCATCTCCTGTGGATAGGAATCACAGAGCCCAAGCTCTTCCGGGCATGCTGTGCTTCTGGCAAAGCCCTCTGTAGGGGTCTATAAGGGATGCCAGGGCCACACCAGCTTTTTGCTTCTGCTTCATGTTGTCCTGAAAGGCTGTTAGTGGAGATTTCCCACAGGAAAACCATGCAAACCTTTGCTCATGCTAGCCCTTAGCTACACAGAAACCTGGATCCATGCAACCCTCGATCCATACAACACTTGATCCAATCATCCCTTGATTCATGGAGCCCCTTAGCTTTGCAGAAGAGGGAAGGGAGTGCTGCCAGCCCTCCTTTCTCATAAGGTGTCACCCATGCACAGCCTCAAAAGTGAAGCAAAGAAGAGCTAACGGTTCCCCGTGGAGCCCCAGCAGCCTCCCTGAGCTCCTGCCTGCAGGATTTTGCAGAATGCTGCAGCCGAGAAAGTACACCTGGTCAGATAAGGATCAGACTGTGCTGGTGGATTAAATTAAACAGCTTTTCTTTTCGTGCCAGCATATCTAATGAACAGTTCGTCTCCCATGGGCAATTCTGCCATCTTAAGCTGCAGTCATAAAGTGGCAAGCTTGGCAAAGCTGACTTTGCTGGCTTTATCCTCCAAACTCCAGAGAGAGCTAATGAAGTCTGAAAGCTAATGAGACCTCTCATGATCTCAGCCCATGTTGTGGAGAGCATTACTTAGGCAAGGCATACCTCCTAGAGTTGCAGTAGGGTTCATGTTCAGACTTAGTCTGTGTCTGTTAAAAGAAAGGTGTGGGGTGGTCCTAATCTCTCCCATCCAAACCCCAGGTTGAGTTTGTTGTTCTGTTCTGCAGTGCTAATGAGATACTGCAACAGCAGAGATTTGAGTAGCTAAAACTGCTGGGTGAAAGCACCCTTGATCTCAGCCAGGCTGGCTCCTGCTGCAGGTGGGTCCCCTCTCTGTGGCCCTGGATCCTTTCCATCCACATGCCCATGGCTTAACCAGCCATGCTACAAGGGTGACCCGGGAGTGGTGGGCACTGCCTGCCCCCCCGCCAGCCTGGCAGCATCTGCGTGCTTTCCATGTCCTTGCTTTCCGTCCGCTTCCGCCACGTCAGAGCGCGCTCCGAGGGACGCCACCCTGGCTGCCTGGCATCCGCAGTGTCCCCAGCCCGGCGCAGCCCTCCTGGCATGGCTCACCCACTCTCTGTTGCAGGTTCACTCACCCGCTGATGCTGGGCTCTGGCATGCACACCACGGGCATCCCGCACCCTGCCATCGTGCCCCACTCTGGCAAGCAAGAGATGGAGCACTACGACCGAAACATGTGAGTGACAAGTGCTGGCTCAGCAGCATCAGCACCTCAGCACCCATTTCATTTATCACTCTCAGTGCTCAAATGGGGGAAGGATGGATAAACACTGAGCTGTGCATCTGTGGAGCAAATCTCGCCCCCCACCTCTACCTGCTCATGCTGTTGGGTTATTTTGGGGTCGTCTTCTGGTGGCTCTGATGCTGACAGCCCCTCCTTTTGTCCCACCAAGGAAACCTCAACCAGAACCAAAGAGAGAGAAGGAAGCCAAGAAGCCCACTATTAAGAAGCCCCTGAATGCTTTCATGTTGTATATGAAAGAAATGCGGGCGAAAGTCATCGCCGAGTGCACCCTGAAAGAGAGTGCTGCCATCAACCAGATCTTGGGAAGGAGGGTAAGAGCTCACAGGGCCCAGTGTCATCACTTAGCGCCACATCCCGTCTCTTGCAGCTGCTCTTAAATACATAACAAACATCTGCTTCAAATCTGGGTGCTCTTATCCCATGAGCACTGGGGGCCAGGTGTGCCCTGGGGCGAGGTGGGCGTGGTGGGCTGGGCTGGGAGGGGACTGCAGGGCCATGCTTCACTGCTCTTTGTCCTTGCAGTGGCACGCGCTGTCCCGAGAGGAACAAGCCAAGTACTATGAACTGGCTCGCAAGGAACGACAGCTCCACATGCAGCTCTACCCTGGCTGGTCTGCCAGAGACAACTATGTGAGTGCCCCCGTGCTCAGACCCCCACCCTGTGGCATGGCCCAAAACAGCCTGAGGGGCTGGCTGGTGTTTACCAAACAATGCCATTCCATGGCAGCACAAGAGCCTAGAAATGCACATTTCAGGAGTATTTTGAATGCCCTCTTGGCTTATTGCCTGTCTAAAAGATGAATGATACCCCAGCAACCGCAAGCATTTATTTGCATATTGACCAAGCAAATACAAACAGAAAGGAAGAGCATCTTTTAGGTGCTGTGGATATATCTTTGGAAATAAAATTTTATGGAAGCAAACTTCTCTGTGCATCTTGGACAGCAGCTGAGGTATCTATGAGGGTGGTGAGGCCCTGGAACAGAGAAACTGTGGATGCCCCATCCTTGGAAGTGTTCAAGGCTGCGTTGGATGGGGCTTGGAGCAGTCAGGTCTAGTGGAAAGTGTCCCTGCTCATGTCAGGGGGCTGGAACAGGATTGTGTTTGCCGTTCCTTTCAGCCCCAGTAATTCTGTGATTCTGTGATTTTAAATAGTGGCTCTTTTTGTAGGGGGTCTTTTCTTGTGACTTTCATGACTCTTTTGATATTACATGCCTAACAAGCTCATTAGTGAACTGAAGAAAAGCACACATAAGTCTTCAGATGTCCAGCCACGCATCTCCATCAGTTCCCTCACAAGCACTTTCTTGCCCCAGGAATTGCACAGTGAGTGCCCATCCTTCCCACTCTGACTCCAGCCCTCCTTCCAGAAAACTCCACCAAGGGCAAGAAAACACCTGTTAACAGACCCAAAGAGCCCCCCTAAACAGAGGGCAGAGATGATGCAGAAAAAGCAGAGGTGATGGGAAGCCTCTGGGCCCCATTTTGATGGGCACACATCTGGAGGGTGTCATTATTGCTGAGAGCATGGCACCACCTTCCTCCAAGACCAAGCACATCCCCCGTGGAAATCCTAGTTCTGTATCATTTTCATCTGGTTCCTTGGGGAGCCAAGGGCTGGTTCCTTTCTCCAGAAGATAGATGGTGGGCTCCAGAAGTGCATATTGGGCCTCCCAGCACTGTACACCAGCTGGTTTGGGTGCTGTGGTTCTTGGAAGAAACGCTTTTCTCTCCAAATTTGAGCAGGGATGAGGAGGAGGAGGAGGAATGTAGGTCACTTGTGCAGCACGTGATGCGGATATCGGGCAGGAAATACAGTTGCTCCCCCGCTGCAGAAAAAGCTTACCACAGCTCTGAGCTTTCCACCTTCACTCAAACCACAAGAAGTCATATAAGAAGTCACAGGTCAAAGGCAGCCCTGGGAGCTGCCTGTGCCACACAGCCAGATTTGCTCCCATGCTGCTGTGCCCTCATTAATCAGCTCATTAGGGGATGAGAGGAGATGCTGCATCTTGTGAATTAGAAGGCAGTTTGGGGATGAAATAGGATTTTTCTGTTAGTGAAAGAAGAATGAGGGATGGGACCAGAATTGCAAAAGCACTGAAATAGATTAGTATTGTTTAAAAATAAATTTCTGGGGATTTCCTGAAACTTCCTTTCCCATTTGGAATCAGGGAATATCAAGAACCAGTTTCAGTTTGGGTATAATGCACCACATTAAAGCATGTTTTGGAACCCTAAAATGGACCAAGTTCTTTTTAGAAACATAAGGAGGAGGAATAAGAATATGACTGAAGAATTAAGTATTGATCATACTCTCTCACAAATCTTGTTTAATTCTATGAATCTCATTAAAATTATTAATTAAATTATCAATTCATTAATTAAAGCAATAATGGGTGGGATCCCCAGGTGAGATGCATCAGAGTGGACTGAGGAGTTTTGGCAAGAGCTGGCAGAGGTGCCGAGCAGCGCAGGCACAGGCACTGACTTCATTACAGCTGGTTTACATCCACTAACGTTTTCCCTCACACTCTCTGCACGCTTTCTGACACAGTCTGCAGCATAGTCCTGAACTCATAAACCAGAGCATGGAGCAGTGTGTTGGGAAGAAGTTGGAGCAGGCATGGGGGTAGGAATGGGGACATGGTTGCCACGGCCTCTGGAGTTTATTGAAGTTTCTAAATACACAGATGTCATGCAAAGTGCTGAGCCAAAAAGCCTGTGGTGCTTGATCCGGGGGTACTGGAAATTAGGGTTAATGCCCAGAATGAATTTGTGCTGCACAGAATTCATAGCAAGTACACAAAAACACATTTGAGTTTCACTTTGAGAGTTCTACCTGGGTTTCTTCTTACGAGCATTGGAATAGGATGAGGGGAGAGGAAGAGGACACCCTCTAGATGAACCTGAGTAGTCCCTTTGCAGCCTTTCCCAGTTCATCTCCTCCTGGAATGGGCTGAGCCAGCAGCACCGTGGCTCTCTCTGCATCTTACCTGGGAGGCAGCAGCCATCCCCAGCACCCAGTCCAGCCCCAAAAGCCCTGCACAGCCCCCTCAGTTTTCTGGAGCACAGGTAACAGCCTTTCCTTTCATTTCCTAGGGGAAAAAGAAGAGACGAACACGGGAAAAGCAGCAAGATTCCAACTCAGGTAAGTGTGTGCAGCCTGGCAGCCTTTCCTGCTTTCCTACTCAGATGGGAGAATCCAAAGCAGTTGTTGAGTTTTACCATGTTTTCTTTTTTTCTCCTGATCTTAACTAGAGAAATACACATTCATTATTTTTTTAAGCCATGGTAAATTAACATTTCTATGACTTTTTAATATACATGTTTGATTTAGAATATGGATAGCCTGTGAAAATTGAAAAGTTTGGATTTTGGCAAGTGTTATAACTTCAAAATAATAACTTCATATAAACTATCACTAAACTTTGTCTATTGTAAACATCCAAGGTGAATGTCCCATCAGACCTACAGATGTTATTAACTAAAGAAAACTCCTCTCAAATGCATCCATATTGTGTGTGGGATGAAATGTAGTGGCAGGACTGAAGATCATTCATGGTACTGTTCCAAGTTTAGTTGTCATTTCAAAGTAGTGTAGAGTTGAAGCAAATTCGTACTAAACCCCACCTCCCTGTACCACCCTGCAGATTAGAAAACATCCTTTCAACATATTTCAGCTGGTCACAGACACATTCCCATCATCCAAGGCTATTCATATGCTGATTTCAGAAGTATTTCTGCCATATCAGGAATAAATATTATCTGTACCAATAAATATTCATTAAAAAGGGAATCATTATCAAGAGATGTGTCCCAGTAATACCTTCAGTTTAATTAATGCTGTTGATCTCATTCAGTGCTGAGTCTGATAAGAGGAATATAGGCTTTTAGGCCTTTACGTAGAGTGTATTGTGTATTTTTATATATCCATATATAAGTCTTGTCTGTGTGATACAAAATTTATAATTTTGCCTGTTACAGATTGAAAACCAACTACTGGTTGTACACGAGACATTGATGGTGGTTGAGAGGCTGAATCCAACACACAAATGTGCTGTGTGCTGTTCCAATCTCATTTACAACACCAGAGAAAAACATGATGTGCCTGAAAGCAAACAGGACTTCACCCTAATGAGTCCTTTAATTTTACAGAGCAATGTATTAGGAAAAAGAGCAATGTTTTAGGAAAGGCCATGGAGAACAGCTTTTCCATTAAAGCTGGAAGGGGTATGATGGGGGGCGGAGTGGAATAGCTCGGCCTAGGTCTCCTTGGTGCTAACTCTGCTTTCAGCTTGCTTCTGCAACGTTTCCTCCTCTTCTCTCCGTGAGCAGCCCAAGCTCCCTGGCAGCGTGTGTAGTTGCTGCTGGAAAGGCAGGGAGCTGGTAAGGATGCACATACAGGAGTAAGGCATCCCTCCAGGATTTGGCAGTTTTTCCAGACTTAAGAAATTTGAAGAGCTATGAATTTCCCTGTGAATTTCCCACATTTTTCAAAGCTGTTTCTCAAACCACCTCCAGCTGTCAGCAGTGATCACTGATATTTCCCTAAGGATCACTTTTTTCCAGGTGGTGCCAGTGCTATTCTGTAGCAGAAAATTATGGGATTGTAGTCTGTTAGTGGTGTGTTAAAGTGGCTAAAATGATGTTGCCTCTTTTCTTCCTCGTGCTCCTCCTCCTCTTTGTGCCTCTGCCTTGCCCATTCTCCGCCGCGCATGCTTCTGTGTTCAGATCCTGCTTCTCCTAAGAAATGCAGAGCTCGCTTTGGCCTCAACCAACAAACGGACTGGTGCGGCCCGTGCAGGTGTGTATCGGCATCTCCTCGCTGCTGGGTGTTCCTGGGACAGTGGGTTCAGCTCCAGGTGTCTTTCTGCAGCCATCTGGCACCAGCAGGGGCTGCTCAGTGCAGGCAGGGATGGGGTGTGTTCTGGGCATTCTCAGGAGTTGCCTGAGGTGCAAGGGACTGGCTGTACTCTGTGTTTTTTATCCCTTCCAGGGCAGTGTTGGTTTAGTGCTGTACATATTCCTCAGCTGATAGACTTTCCTGGTCTTAAAAGCTTATTTCCAGGATGTAAACCTCTGTGACCCTGACATGAGGCTTTTTTTACTCCATTAGTGCTTTCCAATCCCATTAGTGGCACCCTAAGGCCTGCAGTGAGAATTTGGTGGGGCTTTTTTTTTCCTATTTATGCTGAGTTAACCATGTGTTTCAAGATCCAGCTCTTCTGAGCCTTAAATTTGGCAGTGCCCACCGTGAGTGGGGTGACACAGCCTTGAGCAGCAAAACAGAGCAGTGCTGTGTTCCTCGGGCTCTCAGAGATGGGTTTGGCCAGGCAGTAGTAAAGTTTGCATCAGCCAGGTGATGCTTGGCTCAGAGAGGCTGCAGAGGCAGCCAGGCAGAGAAAGCTCCTGGGAGCTTCTGGGTCTGGGTGCTGGAGCACAGAGCGACTCCAGCTTGGAAAGAGGTCTGCAATTTGCAGTTCTACACCAATGCATTGAGGAAAAGGATGGAAGTAAAGTACTGCTTGATGTGTTCACTTCAGCTTGAAGTGACTAAAACCATTTCATCGACCCAAATCTGGCCCAGACCTTGCTGCACCCCAAGCTCCAGTCCCTGTGTCTGAGCCCCACATGAGCTCCCCTCCTGCACCTCATCATGCCACAACAGCAGAGCTCCCTGTTTGCTTTTTATTCCCTGGGTAGTGTCATCAAGCACCGTTTTTAAATTGATTAAGAATCCAGAGAGAGCTCCCTTAGTATCTTGTTAATACCTGAGTGTCCTGAGGGGGCTGCTGGAGCACCCCATGTCCCCTGCAGCTGTGCCACCAGGCTGAATGCCCTGTTCTCTTCCATGGACACTTCTTCCACCTTCCCTCTCCTCCATTTCAGCTCTGAACTCAGCTTCTTCTCTGCACGGCTTCCCAATTAACACAGGCTGCTGAAGTGCCCAGACACATTGGCATGCTCTGCCTGTGTACCTTGTGTAATCAAGCCCTGGTCAGCCAGAGCTGCTCTGCAATTCCCGTACTAACACGCTGCTGCCACTCAGGGGCTCCTGACCAACGGGCTCTGATCACCCATGGAGAACAACTTCCCCAGGAGAATTTCCACTCCACAGGAGAGGTTAACTGGTTAAGACTGGGTGTTCCTGCTCTAGAGCTTTCACACTCCCCCTGTACCCTGGATAAACGCTCCTGGGGGCTGTAGTTTCCAAAGGAAGAAAGATAAGTTTCCTTAGAGAGGATAAACCCCTTCAGATGTGTAACAGCCACCTCAGCATAACCCATGGACTGGGTCATTAGCAGCACTCGGTGGTATCACATCTGCTTTTTTCTCCCTCTTACTTTAGATGGAAGAATCAATGGGCACATTCCTGTAATCTTAAACAGGTCATTGAAACTCTATCCTGCAGCTACTGTGGGAAACACAGCTCCTCCTCGGGCTTGTCTCTGGGGAATTACTACCCATGGAAAATACCCTCGAGTTAAAATACTCAGTTCAGCTGAGCTGTCGTGTTTCCTATCGCATTAATTGGGTCAGCAGGGCTGATGATGGCACTGACAGCAGTAATAGCACTGCTCCTGTTCACATTCAGTGCAAGTCATGTTTAATACCGGACTGGTTAATACACATGCTCACACTGTCTGGTTTTTCATTAGGAAGATCAAAGAAAGACATGTGCCCGCATTAGCGAGTTCTCCATTTGATCCCTTTTCCTCAAATGAGACAGCCAAGGCTGGGAGCCAGGTGGGAGATGTTCTTTTACCTGTTCTAGCTGTAAAGGCTCCAGCAGAGGAATTGTCCCTTCGATACTACTGATGTGACATCTTGAGAGCTCTTTTGTTTGAGGATATATACTGAGGTGCTCAAAGACCCAAGGCAGGTGACATGAGGGATCCGTCACATGGAGAGAAGGAAAATCAGCTCAACAAAGAGTGAACACAAGACAGTATGATGGATTGACTCTGGACAACCAGGGGTAGTTAAAATGTACAGGGTGACATTTGGAATAAACACTGAGCAGAATTGTCACAGGATGTGAAGGAATGATGGCCAAACCCAGCTACAGCAAGAATGATATGGGACTTGTATTTTTGATACCCCTAAATCGTAGCATCAAACAAGTGGGGAACCTGTGTATTTCTTCCAGGAGGGATGAAGGGAGGCTAGTCCCTTCTCTAAGGCAGGTGCTGCTGCCTTAGGGACTTCTCCAGTCCCAGCAGATATTTTCTACAACAGCAGGGCTGGGGGAGGAGAGCTGCCCCCTTTGGGTCAGTAAAGCCATCCCCAGCTGATGAGCTCTATCACACTCCACAAAATGGAAGCATAGAACTGAGTCTGTCACCCTTGCACAACCATTCATACCATTCTGCCAAATCTTTCTCCCTAATGTCTGCCCACATTGCATTTTGCACCTGTACTCCAGTTCCCAAGGGAGAGGTGAAATCAAGGGGGTGTCACAGCAAATACTTCCTCTCCAGGAACGCCATGGAGTGTGATTGGTAGCTCTGTCAGGGCTGATATTCCCTTAGCTCAGTGAGCAGTTGAAGGTGATCTGCTCTCTGAAGGCCTCAGGACTGTTCCAGCTTTTCAAAGCAGACACCGTCAAGACCATTTCCCTCCAGCCAGTCCCAGGCCATTTCCTTCCCTGAATGCTTGCTGAGCCCGTTTGTGCTCAGCTGTGTTGCTGAGTCCTTGGAGGGGGGGATGAATGGAAGCCCACTCAGATGCAGAGATGACTCCGAGCAGAAAAGAAAAGCTGAGAACTAAGGCCAGGTACTTGGAGCACTCTGGTCTAGTGGGAGGTGTCCCTGCCCATGACAGGGAGGTTCAAACGGGATGAGCTGTAAGGTCCCTTCCAACCCAAACCAGTCCATGGTTCTAAGTAGATGATATTGTGCACAAGGCTTGGAAAATGCTGGGAAATGGGCTCTTGGAACCTTCAGATTTTGGGATGAGAAAAGCTGAGACTGGTGTGAAGGGCAGTGTCCCAGCAGAGCAAAAACCTGGCGCTGCTAAGCTCAGTGGTGCTGACGTGCCCTGTGACCCCAGTGCACACAAACATCCTGCAGACCCTGCAGGGTTCTGTGGCAGGTGGGGAGGGGACCCATGGGGGGAATGCTTTAGGCCTGAACTTATGAGAGCCAGGCACCCATACAGAATTCGAGTAGTTGGAGTGGTGGCTGGTGAGGAGTGACCTCACAGGTTGGACTTTCATTATTATTTTGATTTTTTGTTTTTGTTTTTGTTTGGGGTGTTTATTAATTTTTTATTATTTTTAAATTGTATTGTTTCGCTTTTTTATTATTATTTTCATTTCATAGATTTGATAATTATTATTTTGAGGTGGTTTTCTCTTCCTGCTGTTTTCATTTTTATTATTGCATTTTGATTTGCACTCCTGTTTGATGCCCTCATCCGCCTCCTCCCCGGTGCTGCCGCACTCCGGCCCGCGGGCGCCGCCTGGCGGTGTCCCCGCAGCGCTGCAGGCCCGGCCGGGACAAGGGGACGGCGGATCCGCGGGGTGCCGGGACTCTCCTCTTACTCACAGAGACCTCTCTCCGCTGTTCCAGGAGGAAAAAGAAGTGCATTCGGTACCTACAAGGAGAAGGACGCTGTGCCAGCCCAGTTTCTTCCGATGGAAGTGCTATAGACTCCCCACCATCCCCACCGGACGCGCTCCGATGCACCCCCTCCGCCTTCCCGTCAGAGCAGCTCGCAGCCCCCGCCGACCCCGAGCACCGCGACCAGCCCGACCCCTGCCCCGTGTCCGCGCACCTCCCGCCCGCCTCCGGCCCCTCCAGAGCAGGCGCCCGGCGCTCCTCGGCGCCCGCCGCGCCCCCCGCCTACAGCCGCGCCTCCTCGGGGACATAGTCCCTCGCCAGCCGCTGGCCACGCCGGGCACTCCGCTCGCCCACGTGGTTCCACTGCCCCTGGACGAGGACAAGAGGTCCAGCCAAATCCCCGTATCACTATAAAACACGTGAAGTTTGGCGACAGGATGACTTAAGGATGACGGAAAACTCACTCGGTTGGGGTTTTTTTGGAGGGGTGGGGTGAGAAAGATAGAAAAGCAATTTCAAAAAAAAAAGGTAAAAAAACAAGTACTTGCCAAAATTTAAAGTGCTGATGAGTAAACAAGCCTTTTCTCCCTGCCCTGTGATGCTTTTTTGTTTGTTTGTTTGTTTGGGGTTTGTTTTGTTTTGGTTTCTTTTTTGCTGCATTATCTCCAAGCGTGGCACCGAGCAGAGCCGTGTCCCCTGCTTGCTGCTGTAGGTGGTAGGTGCTGTCAGTTTAACCCTGGCTTCCACTCCCTGCCCTCCGAGCTGTTTGAAAGTGTAGTCACTCACAGATCTCTCATAGCCATTACACCACGGAGCTGAAAAAGCTGGAATTGGAGCATTTTTTTAAAAGCCCAGTATGTCTGAAAAGGAAACGTAGTGATGCCAGCATTCTGATCTGACCAGGAAAAAGAGAAATATTTAAAGTAATGAGGTGAATTTTTTGAACTTGTTTGAGAACAAGAGGACGTTGTTTGCAGGTCTCTGTGCAGACATGTCCATTCCCCGGCTGTGCAGCAATGCAGAGGGAGCACCAGCCAGGCCAAGGAGCATGGAGTGCCTGCTGCAGGGCTGACGGCTGCTCCGGTCAAGGGCAGGGTCTGCCCTGCTGTTAGAATTACCCTCTGCACACGGGGATGGTAAGAAATCACAGCAGATACACCGGCCAGAGCCTCAGAAATCAGTCTGTTGGTTTTGTAGGCTCTGATGGAACTCTGCACCTCCACAGCGGGGAGCAGGGCAGGGTATGTGGGGAGCCAGCAGGCTGGCCAGTGGCCCAGGATCACACTAGCCCAGGCTGAGGACCACACTGGCCTTTCTTTGAGCAGATGGGGGAGCGTGAACTCTCCTGTCCTGGGCCAGTGTGGCTCCAGAGCAGCACTCAGTGCCCTGCGCTGGGCTGTAGGCATCTATCTGTATAGGCATCTACCCTCAGTGAGATAAGAACCCTCTTTTAATGATTCAGTGTAAAACTTTTTAAAAAAACTTATTCTAGCTTTTTCTGAAAGATTCTCCAATGATGATGCCAAATGTTAATGTATTCGCTCCAGCTTTAAAATGTTTACCGATTTCTGGCATTGTATTTATATTTTGAGTTTGATAAACAAAACACAGTGGATGGATGGATGATGATCTCCATGAACTGATGTAAATTCAAAATAATTCCAAGTTCTGGATTTACTTCAGGTTTACAGTCTTTTCAGAGACCACAGTGTAGTCCAGTGCAGACTTTTTTTCCTGTTTGAAAGAAATCTATTCCAGACTGCTGAAGAGAAAATTGACACCACAGAGAGTTAGAGGGAGCAATATTTTTTTCCTACTTGATAGATGGGTTTTGGAGTACTGAATACAAATTATGTAGTAATATTATTGTAGAACTGCAAGAAATTTAAGATGACCTTTATAATGTACAAACTATTTTTATATTTTTTCTTAATGCAAAAACACAAACCATAATTTTTTACATTGGATTAAATGTAACTTTTTAACCAAGTGTATGCCTCAAAGATTTAAAATTTTAAACCCCCCCCCAAACCTAACGAGTGTGTAGACCAGCTTTGGGTTTAGTCCCTTTATTTAGATAGTGTTGCTTATAGTAGTGTAGATTTTTTATTTCTGTTTTTAGTTTAGAAGATCTATACCTATTTCTTTATTCCTCTCCTGTGTAAATGTAACTTCAGAAGCTCTGACAGAAAGCTATGTGCACAAACCTGACAAGTTTGCAAAGAGTCATGTTGAAGTTTGAATCATTTTAACCCTTCGAGAAGCAGAGTTACCCGATTCAATACCAACTGTACACTCATGTACTGACTGCACTCAGAGGGTTAATTACATAGCACTAGATCAAGATTCAATCTGCTCATTTTAAATTATTTTAGCAAGCTCAGCTAGCAGCATGTTCCAGTGCTGAACAGAGGAACTCAGTAGATTTGCCAGACCTAACATGGTTTCTTTAATAATTTGATTTTCAAACAAACAAAAAAAAAAAAAAACAACAGCTTTAAAAAATGGCTGTGTCTCAGCTCATCATTTGTCACTCTCAGACCCTCCGCTGTCAGGTGTTGTGAAAGTGTCACCTACTAGAAACACCACAGATGACAGAGCAGCCACCATAGCCTCGTGTACCCTATACCGGGTGTAAGGCTGGTGTAACTTAACACCCGACTGGTATTGGATGACAGATACAACTTAGCAGTAAAGCAAAGGCAGGTCGAAAAGAAAAAGCAGAGCTGTCTAAATTAAACACCAGAGGAAATTTCAGGGAAAGCCCTGATCAGTATTAAAGTGGCCGAGGCACCCAGAACAGCCCTCATTCATTTCACGCCCTGGGACTTTCACCCATTTATTTCAAGGCTCCTCTGGCCCCTCTAAGGTGCGAGTCCCTGCCTCGACCAACAAAAGGCTCATTTGCATTACAGCCTCCTCCACCACTGTTACTCCAATTGATTCCTGCAAAAGCTCCTTAGTGACACCTAACACCCCCTCTCCAGGACCCTTTTCCTGTGCCCTAGTGGCACCAAAGGGTTTTCAGAGCCCCAGAGCTGGAGCAGTCACATTCCCTGCGTTGTTCTGTCTGTGTTCTGCTCTATACATACAGGTTTATGGCCAGACCTTACCCTACCCTGGCCTTCCATCTACTGCAGGATAAACTACGAATATAAACTTCTGATAGACCACACTTAGTTTATACTGGGGTAACTGAGAAAAATCTCATTCCTTTTATTCCAAAACACAGAAAAGACACCTTTAGGCTGCCCCTCTCCAAGAAAAAACAGTATGACTAACTTCTGTTCCATGGCCCAACAGCTGATAACGCCAAAACAAAATTGTTATTTCTTATTAATACCAAAAAAAGTGTCTTTAGAATTGCCATAGGAAGTGTTGCTATTTTGTGTTAATACTCTTTTTTAATAGAAGGAAGACTTTGCTCTGAAGTTTTTATCTCAAGTTGTTTTTTCTAGTTATTTTACATCTGTTTTAACTCTTCCTGAAATACATATTTGAATTCCTGGAATCAGTCTGAATGTAGGAGTCATGGAAGTACCACTTCATTAAAACAAGTAAAACCACTGTATGGATGTAGTAGGGATAAATGTTTTGCAGCTGTACCTTCATTTGTCCAATGACTATCCATCATTTGTTGTCATTTTTTTACTTCACTGAGTTTGTATTTTTTGGCTTTTATGTTCAAAGTATGTTTATAGCTTTATAAATAAAGTAATTGCCAGACTGGCTGTTCAAAAGAGGCCACTGGAAGTTATAATGCTATCAAACTCTTAAGTAACTTTTTCTTAACATTCAAAAGGATTTCTGCTTGCTTTTGTTTTTTCCCTTCAGCATTTGTATGTTTGAATAGTTTTTAGAATAACTGCCAGTAACCTTCAGTGGGTAAGACTGAAATAGTAAGTCAAAGGCACAAAGAAAATACTTTTTTCTACAATTCCTACTGCCACCCAGCTTTTCCCTCCCTACGCCCACACTTAATCCCTTTATCCAAGAGAAGCATGATACCTGATCACACATTAGATTTAAAGAAGTTAGGGAAGGACCATACAAGTTAAACAGCAACAGAAAGTTTAAACAGTGGGAGATCAATCTCTCCTGCTTTCTGGAATTTCAGAGTACACAGCCAGTGCCTATTACAGCAGCAAGGAGCAGGTTCAGCTGAAGCACAGAACACAGCAGCCACATGACAGCCCAAACTCTCAGCACTGCCCCAGTATCCTTCCCTACACTAGTATCACTGGAGTAGGAAGGACAATTGAGAGATACAAAAAAAATCAGTACTTTAATCTGGACGAAATCTGAGCCAATACTACAGGGGAATTTCAATTAGAGAAAGTAAATTGTGCAATCCTTACTACCAAGACTAGTGAGAGTATTACAAATCTGCCAAAGCTACAGAATGCCTTGAGCACACAGACCAGCCTTCCCCTACACCTCTGCAAGTGCCTCAGTGCCAAGAGCCAAGTGTCACAACCTGGGGCTTCAGCAGAGGCTCCACCACACCACATGTGACCAACACAGCTCAGGCTTTGGGCCAGCTGCTCTCACAATTACCAAGTTTTAGCCCAGATGTTATGTATGCACAGAACGGTTGGAGCAGTGCAATGACAAAGATAAACTGTGTCTTTGTCTTTCCCCCACCCTAAAAAGCAGCATGAGGCATTGTGCATGGACATGGCTGCTGACAAACACTGACACTGGGCTTGTGACAAGCACCTTTGGGTGGCAGAATTCCATTTTGGGAATTTACACAGGCTGCTGCCACCAAACACAATTACACCAGGCTTCTGTATTAGCCACAGCACTCTGAGGAACAAGCGTACTCTGGAACACTGCACACAGAGCTGGATTTATTTCTTGTAAGAATTCAGTATAAGCTGAACATTAACTACAAACATAGCCACAGAAATGACATCACATTTTCCTCCAGTAGCACTTTTAAACTGAGGTGCATTGTTTGCAATACGGGCTGCTGGAAAGGCTTCAGCATATCAAAGTGCAGCAGTGGAGTATTTTATGCCCACTCAAAGTGTCTAATACACCCAATATAATGCACAGCAGCACAAAGGCAGGCCCCACAACTCCTGAGCAACCAGATGTGAGGAGCAGTTTTATCCAAAGCATGGATGCTTTAGAGCAAATTCTGAATGTTTTCATAATGGTCACATTCAAAATTTAGGTAATCTTGGTAAGCCATTAAAAAAAAAAAAAAAAAAAAGAAATCTCTCTCTGGATATTTAACTATCACCCAACTTCATCTCAAAGCTGCCCATTATGTCTGACTAGTACCCTGCATTAGTAATTTTTTAAAAATTTACATCTGTTTTATTTCAATTAACCACTGCATCAGTGCTATTATTTCTGCACTCAATAATAAGCAACAGTAAAATTGTCTAGTTCCAAATAACTAGAATCATTTGCAAACAAAAGTTTAGAAGCCCTTTATTAATTCAGAAGTGAAACACCAATATTTCAAGTGAGATAAGTATGTTTATTAAGGTTCATTCTACTCTAAGGTTTATACAGAGAATGGAATGCAATACAAGCTAAGAGCACACCTCAAAGATCTACCACACAACCATCCCCTACTCCCTATAAGGGAACTGTAAAAAAAAAAAAAAAAAAAAAAAAAAAAAAAATCAGAAAACCAGTTACTGTTCAACTAGTTGCAAGTGGCTTTGTCCAAAGAAAAGCTTAGTATTGCATTAGCTTTGTATGCAATAATTAAGTCTCTACAAGCCAAAGTAGCACATACAGAGGCTAAGTTTCCCGTGGACACATGAAACCATATTTCCTAGAGCTACATCACAAGGGTCTTTAAAACTGCCTTAAAACCAGCCACTAATAGTATGCACAGGTCAATAATATTAACTTTGGTAATGTCAGTCATTTTTGGTCAAATCTGGATTCCACTTTAAGCAGTAACATGTATAAAAACGCACCCATCCTGTGCATAAAGCAACACACTTTATTTGCTATCACCTAGAGGCAGGTCTTCAAGACATGGCTGAAGTATTCAAACTTAACTGTCAGGAGCTTTAATTCTAAATCACATTTTCACTAGTCTATAAGGCAAGACTAAGAGGACAAGAAAGTGGTCAAATATTTTTTTTTTAAATGCAGGACAAAAACCATCTTGAGAATTATACAGCTTTAAGTAACACTTAACTTTTCTCCACAATGTTTTTGTAAGAAATCCAATAACTTTTTTACATTATCTTGTTCCCCAAGACACATTCTGGTTTGTTTTTCTTTCTGAAGTTCTCAATACCCTGTAAATACATGTGTTTTGCTCTTCTTGAGGAAGAAGTCATAGATGTTTTTATTTACAACAATCCTTAGCACTGTAACTGGACTTCAAGAGTTTAAAAGTGTAATGAAAATGACAACCTTAAGTGCTACTTCTCATACAGAATCCACACTTAGTTGTTTTATTCATTGCAAAGTAAAAAGACATCCAATTACACTAGTAAAAACTCAGATCTAGATCTGTACTCAAAAAAACACTACACATGCAAAGGGAACAATATCCTGCTAACACAACTTCATTTGCTGCTGCATTTGTCTAATATTAACAATTATGAACAGGGCAGTGCAACTAGTATTTGGAACAATCCTTACAGTGTTTGTGTGTCAGGCACAATACTTCATTTCTCTTCACACCACTGGTTCTCTTTACGCACCTGGAAGAACAGTTTAACTGTTAGTATCTCGTAGTGAAATTCTAAGCTTTGGCTGTAAATACCCATAAGCATTCAAGATTATTTACTGCAGGGAGACAAACCTGGAGCAGCTTCAATTTTTCACACAGATATTGCAATTACAAAGTCCATCTTCCAAACTGGCCTGTTTATTAATGCAAGCCAGGTTTTTCATGCCTAGGTTTGATCAAATCTGAAATTTTCCAGCCAAATAAAGCAAATGGAATATCTTAAGTCTAAGCTGTTTGTTTCATGACAGAGCATTGAAAGATATCCAAGGCTACAACTCATTGCATTGTATTGAAACCAGGTATGTCGTTCTGCTTTTTCCCCAACTCTGTCATTTTCCAGTTGGTTTAGTCAAGTTTTAAGATCAGTAAGTTTGTTACTTAGAGAACCCAAACTTAACTTTCCAGACACGTGCAGCAATACATCTTCAGCAAACTAAGACTGCCACAAACAATTCTACATGTTTTCTTATTAGACATGTTGCAACTAGAAAAATCAATACACTTTTTGAGCTTTTCAGGCAATGGGCTGCAAGCATGGTAGAGACCAAAAAGTTTTCTTCTAGTAGCACCCCAATTATGAGGAGATGATGCTTTAGTTTACATTTATTAGTAACAAGTCTGTTGCATCACAAATTGAGTTGTGAAGCACCACACTGTAATTCAGCACAAACAGCCAGCTAATAATTAGCTATAATTAAACCTAGCTCAAGTACCTGTGCTTCTTCCTCTTCAGTGAAGTCATTCTTAATATTGAATGTCTTGCGAATTTCTTCTGGAGTTTTCCCCTTGATCATGTTTGCCACTGTCTTGCATGTGACATCCAGCAAACCTTTGATATCCAAGTAATTTGCAGCCTGTAAAAGAGTTTTCAGATATAAAGCCTCCATATCAATATCATCTCTGTAGATGCACTACAATAGTTAAGTTTTACTGAAATTTTAGAATACTGTATGCCAACAGATCATCCTGACTTTGAGAAGCTTCTAGCTAGAACCTTCAAGGTACAGGACCAAAAACTTGCTTGTCAAACAGAAGGTAGTAGTTTGTACCACAAAAAACACTGCTCCTGCTTTGCCTTTTACAAATAGCTTTCAGAAGTCTGCCAACAAAGATCTTCAGTGTTACAGTACTGTTAACTAGCCAAGGCAGACAATGTTTGCTCACAGATCCATACAAGGTACAAATTTAACAGTCAAAGTTAGATTTTCATTTTTATGCAGATCTCCAGAATGGTACAACTAGTAATAAGCCCTCAACTTGGACTCGAAAGCCCACACATATACTTCAGAGAAGTATATTGACTGATGAGTGAGTATAGATTAATGGCAGCATTAGGCTAACAAGCTTTCCACCTTAGTAATTTCAGCCAACACTTACAGAACCACCTGCCCTCCCCACATCCCCTATTCCAATGGAGAAGTAACTCAAGAAGCATAAAGGCTTTATTTCTCAAGGGCATAGCAGAGCTTCACTTCAGAGGCACAGCCTTTGCACTTCTTGAGGACACTCACCAGGATAAGTTCAAAAAGTGTTCCTTGGTCTACTTTCAGAAACTCTTGATCCCACACAGGGATGTCATCTGTTCTCTTTTCTTTGTTCTCATCATCCTCAGGAGGAGGTGGATCATCCTTGTGATGGGTGCACCACTGAATCACCTAATTACAGTTTTGATATTAGAGTTTTATCCAAGTGACTTTCCCATTAAACCCCAACTATAACCTAATTTTGGAAGAAACCTACCTTCTTCTCTAGACTGATATTAAAATCCTGTATGAACATGCTCAAATCCCCAATGTTTTCATTTTTAGAACAATTGATCCCCGATCCCAGAATACAACAGCTTTCAGAAATCCCAACTGAGTTAGTAGCATGTTACTTAACCTTAAAAGCCAGCTGCTGGTGCTACAAAGTTATTAGTCTCTGCGCTAACATACACGGGCTGCACAAAGAAAACCTAAACCTAATTTTGTTCTATTTAATCTGTTTGCAGAAGCATACTTTGTATTAAGCAGACCACTACACAGGGGAAGAGTGCAGAGTGGTAATAGCTGCCAGCAGGTCACATTCACCCCAGTACAAAGTTCAGCCAGCAAGATTAGTGTTGGTTTGGGGTTGGTTTGTTTGGGTTTTTTTGAGTTTGGGAACATGCAATCTCATGACCCAGACAAATAAAAGGAGCAGGGATCTACTGCAAGCAAAGTCCTGTTCCATTTCACCAACGCAAGAGACTTCACAAGTTATGGGTCTGTCCTCTAGGAAAGCATTCCTAACTCTATATTTACCCCAGAACAAGCACAATAGTTTGGTGCTTACTTGGGCACTACTTTTTTGATTTGAAGGCATAAAGAATTTTGGACATCTCATGACCATACTTTTCTCCCTTGACCCAATGACCAGGTCTGTTAACAAATTTATTACCACCAAGGGCACACAATGTCTCTTCAGCACTGTCACTCAGACACAGCAACTGCCACTGCACATCACTCTCACCACTGCCAGTCCCTTAATCCTTTCTCCAAACATCTGCATCTCAGATGAGCCACCTCAGTTCACAGAATCCAATTAAAATCAATGCTTTAACATAACAACATGCCAGTGTGCACAGATGCCCACTGGAAGCCTGTCTGGCTTCCAGCTGCTGTTCCAGATCACCCTGTACACAGTACTCTGCCATTACCAGCCACCACCCACATGCCCGTGTTCACACACTTGATTTGGTTAAGTTTGTAGCACATGAAAAATATTTTTAACTAATTGTTCATAATATCCAACTCCAAGATGAACTTCACATTTCTTTACTGCCATGCAGCACAATCGCTTTCATCATCTTACCTTTTTTAAAATGGCTGCATTAACATTTGGAAGAGGGACTGGGTCATCATCACCTTCATCATCCATTCCCAAATCTAAAAATGGAAAGATGACTGAGCAACTGGCAGACAAAACTATTTACTCAGCTGGGATGCTTCATCAATTTTTAACTATTTTGACAACACTGAGGCTGAATGATTGGTAACAAAGGACCTCTAAACCATGAGGTCAGGAGCTTTTGAAAGGCTTTGTGAAGCTATGGCTGCATTATACATCCTAGGTTGTACCAAGCTGAGGTGAAGTGGGTGATAAGGCTTGCCTCATCAAATGAGAGCATCTAGAAACCATCAGCTGAGCAGTCATTTGCTAACTAAGTGTTCTGAATCTGCTTATGAATTCAGGTGCTGAACATTCTGACAAACATTTATGTCTTTTTACCACTTACACAGTTTCTACCCACAAGTTTCCACTGAGGGCTCCCCATCCCATTTATCATTAAATAAAATTCAAATCTACTGTGGTAAATAGATACAGTGTCTTATCCTCTGCATGAACAGGAACTACTGTAGCCACAGAAGAGCCCAGGCTCTAAATCACTTGTAACTGATCCTGTACCAGCTGAAGAAGTACACATGCTAAGACAGCAGTACAAATCCTTCCATTAAAAAAAAAAAAAATTTATAAAGCATGCTTCCAAACACTCCTGTTTCAAAAACTCATCAGCATGCTCCAGGAAGATTTGGATTTGTCCCCTTCATATGATCAAGGAATCAATGTAAAAATTAAGATAAAAAAATATAAGTTTCAACTTGATACACATAACAAATGCCACATTAGCCATCTTTGATTAGAAATGTGCTTTTTTGTTACCCAAATGCTAACAGTCAGATGACACCCTAGCTGCCAAAGACATCTTGCAATTAGTTATGTAATTGAGTAACAATGCAGACCTCCACTCACTACATGCAGAAGAGCCAATTCATCACCAAGGAACCTAATTTAAGAACATATGACCATCATCACTCCTCAACTTTGTACATTACAAAAATCACATATTTTGTATTTAGATAGGTCTGCTACTGTTTTTACCAGTGGGATGCTAATTAACACTACTATTTTGTTTGAAATTACTCCACAGATTCAGAACTGAAACACTGCCATTAAAACATAGTGAAGTAATTCAAGCAATATCTGAAGTTTGGTCAACTCTGCTTGGCTTGTCACAATCACCTCTGAGCCAGCAATCTCATCTGTTAGCAGAAAACTGGTATTTCATTGGTGGCCCGCGGTGCTCAGTACAACCCAAACGTTCAGCTCCTCCCCTCTCAGCTGCAGCACCCAACACACAAAACATTAACTGATGCTCAGCCACCTGCACTAAAAATGCATTTCACCTGTACTAGCAGACTGGTTCTCTCCCAGGTCAGAAAGAGGCAAGTTTATGGTGCCCAGCTTACACACTTCCCAAGAGCAACTTCCCTTATCTCCAGCTGAGTGTCACTAAACACCAGCTCCTGCAGGAGAAAACTGAGAATTGTGCACCCTAATGCATTCCATTTCCTGTTTGTGTTGCCAGCCATGTTCAAACAGCATTTTATTAAAAGAAGTATTCAATGTGTGACATAATTCGACCTTATTTTTACTGTTCTTATAAGGTGTCACAGCCAAAAACAGATTTACATGCAAGAGCATAATATTAACTACATGTACAGAAATAATTGCTGCCAAGTTAGTTCACTAATACATCCAAAAACTAGAAAAAAACACCAGTAAACAATGAGGATTTGCACAAGAGGGATCAGTTTGCTCTGTATCCCAGCCATCTGGCAGATTTCCCCTCCCCCGCCACAAGTTCTTTTGTTTCAAATTTATGTCAGCAGGAGATCAGATCTAAGTATTTATCCCAAATAATTGTGAGCATTCACAAGCTCACAATACAGGTTTAACTTCAGCTCCTTACTGCACTGATTTATTATCTCCCACTCCATACAAGCGATATTTACATTCTAAGACTGTGTGATTAAATAAACTGAAGTTTTAAATATTATTAATGTTCTGTTTGCTTAACTCTCACAAAACTGAAGCAGACTGTAGGCAAGGCAGTGGGCTGTTTGTATTTTACTGATCTCCCTATAAGTGCTCTTAACCAGAGCTTTTTACAAGAGCACATCTGTCCTAAACAGTTTCAGCTACAACAGCAGGAGTTGCAGGTGTCTGGGCAGGAGACAGCAATCTGCTCCACAGACCTGGGAACCCTTTTTCAGCACAGTACCAGCTTGTCTCAAGTACTGTCCAAGAGTCCTCCTCAGGGTCTCACACTCTTACCTTCCAGCATGGTCTTTATAGTCACAGACTGTTTTGCAATTTCCACATCAACTTCAAAGATTTCTCCGTCTGAACTCTGCAGTTTAATTGAAGGCATCTACAAGAGAAGACAGTTATTTCCACACAATATTTAGCAAATGTTACAAGTTCAGCTGACTCAAAGGTGTGCATCACCTTTATTGCTGAAATTGTTTCTTCCCAACAGCAGATAGTCTCAGAAAACCTTACAATGCACTCATAATTCACTCCTTGAATCAACAGCCCTAAATGCATTAATCCTCATGCTTAAGAAACAGTGACTGAGTGAAGTCTAACACTAATTTCTGAGGGGTTTTTTTAATTTGAAAGCATAAAATACACAGATTAGTCAATAATGCCTTTTTTTTTTTTAGTACAACACAGATATCTTCCTCTTGAAAAAAATTTCAAGACTTCCAAAACATCACTTGCCTTCAAATCCAAGCTACTACTCACTTCAGCTGCTCAACTGATGTCAGATCTTAAAAACAGTTTTCAAATTATAGCCTCTGGAACAGAATCATAACATTGAGGTGGGAAGAAATTCCCCTAGAAAGAGTCTAGTCCAGGCTCCCTTGCTCCAAACAGAGTTAAACAGACCAGGTTACTTGAGATCAAAGGCTTTCCTCCAGAAAAGTGTTTGATTTTCTGAAGAGATTAAACAACTTCTACAAGGAAGGCCTTCAGCACTTACTACTGCTCTTGCAAAGCAGGAAGCAAGATCAGTACTTTGTTATCATCTGAGATAACCATGCATTTCAATAAAGTTCCTCCTACAAACTGTAGTAAGACCTACAAAAAACAGGTAGTGAGCTTGAAAGATCTCATTAGCAGAAACACAATCAAATTTTACAAGAAAGCATTATTCCAGATATGAAAAAACTCAATCCCAGAAGTAAAGCACAGCAGCCAGGAGATTACAACTTCTGCCTGAAACTACACATGCAGACTCTGGGAGTGGGTATTGCTGCACTTGAGCCAGCTAAAGGACACTATAAACACAACTATTTAGCCACATAAATTTCATAAATTTGCTCTCAATCAGCTAGTAGGATGTGTTGTAATTTCCTTTACCACTCAAAATATTTGTCAGCAGCAAACCATTGCAAGTTTCCTTTTCTTTTGGGTCCTCAAGTTACCAGCTTCAAGATAACTGAAGCATGAGCTTGCACAGCCTGAACTACTGTGAACAGCTCTGGAAACAAAGAATTTCAATTACATTTGGAATGTTCTTCCTCCACCAAACTTTACACACTAGCTCCTCACAGTAGTACTTGAGCTATCAATAGTTAATTAACTGGACCACTTGAAGCAAGCCTGGATTACTTCTTTCTGAAAGCCCACCAGTGTAGTGTGGCTAAGCCTGACACCCCATGCAAACCCAGACCAAAGGAGGCTTGGCCAACACATGTTATTAAGCAGCTCACATCAGCCCTGAGCCCTCATTGCTTTAATTTCCATTTGGCAATGAGCAGCTAGTTAATGTTTACACAGCAATGTAACTCTATATGACAGTGCTACTTCTAATTAAGATGGCTGTTCTGGAGGAACACAGCCACGATTGTTCCGGAGGAACAAATATATATATATATATATATATCTACCCACATATGCACATACTCAAAATCGGGATTAAAGCATAGTTCTGGTTTAGCAGTTTGAATTATGTTCTAAGAAAAGTGCAGTAGGCACACATTTTAAATTTAATGCATGTGTTCTTGCAGTGACTGCCTGGGAGCACTCCAGAACAAACCCAGCTCCTTCGCCAGTTTCCCTGTGCCTGGGCTTACATAATGCTGCACAGAGCAGAGCCAGCCAGGCAGGGATGCTGCCTTACTCAGGGGAGCCCCGCAAAGGATCTTTCCCTCCTATCACCCATACCCACTTCTAACGAGACCTTTAGATATTGCTGAGGGTCTGAAACAGGTAGAATGCAGTTAAACTACTGCCTTAGCGTTGACAAAACACCAGAATTTAATCCAAATTTCATTATTTTCTTATACCACAGAACTCAGTTTCCTAGAAAATAGGAAAAAATGAAAAAAAAAAAAAAAAAAAAGTGATTTTTCAGCAAGCTGCAGTACAGCTCTGGCAGGTGACAGCAGCACCACTGGGTGACTAAGCAAACCAGCCCTAAAAGCTTTATCCAACAACAGCACGCCAGGCTAGGAGCCGGGCTGAAGCCAAACCTGAATTACAGCGGTAATTTACATGTCTAAGCCTGAAACGCCAAGCTCGGTCACTTACAGCCGCGTCTCCCAGCACCATTCCGGATGCATGCCCGCTACTTCCCCTCCCTTCCGCGTCAGCCCGGTAACCAGGAGCCAGGTAACGAACCCACACCTGAGGCGCGGTCGCTCCAGGTCACAGGGGGCCAGGCCGAGCCAGGAGGGGGAGGCACAGCCGCCCAGAAGCCGCGAGGGGGAGGCTCGGTCTGCTCGGAGGCTTCACTCACCACCCCCGCCGGCAACGCTCCCCACACCGCCCCCGTGGGACTTTTATTTCCACACGGCCTAGGAGGGCTCGGCCCCAACGAAGCCTGGGAGCTCCAGCCTTGCACGGCCCAGGAACGCTCATCTTTCTGCCCGCCCCGGCCCCCGCGATCACCCCACGGCCTCGCAACCCTCCGTCCGCGGCAGGCCGAGCCCGCCGCCCCCACACAGTTCCTACTACTGCCCCTGCGCCCCGCTCAGTCCTCACCGTGAGGCTACGATGGCTTCGCAAACAGACCGTGAGGAGGCGGTGGCGGCGTTCAGGCCCGACTGCGGCGCCGATTTTATAGCGGGAGGGGGCGGGGGAAGGACCCGCCCCTCGCCGCCTCGCAACGCTCGGCTGCCCGCCGCGAACGCCTGAGCAAAACACCCCACCGCGACTCCCAAACGATAAAAACCGATACTCGCGCCGCCTTCCGCGAGGTGCGGAGGGGAGAGCGGAGCTGAAACGATTTTGAAGAGAGGAGCGGCCGGTGGAGGGTTTTTCAGGCAGTGGCGGAGCCGCACCAGAAGCCTCACAATAGACGGAGGCCAGGGCCCTTCCCCGCGGCCTGAGACGCCGCCACGGGCCCGGCCCGGCCGCGGTGAGGGGGAAACGGGCCCTGCTGGTCCGGGCCGCCCCCTGAGGGCAACGCGGGTCTCCCGTGACGGTGGAGGGCGCCCGTGTCGGGGGGCTGGCTCTGTGCCTTCCAGCGGGCCCCGGCTGGCAGGTCGTGTGGTGAAATCGGTTATTCAGGGTAACCTGGGCTCGCCTCAGAACGCCCACCTTCCGGGTTTTCCTTCACGGGGAGAAAGGCCGAGGCCCCGGGGTAAATGAGGTGATGCTGCGAATATCTGTGGAGGCTTCCCGCAGGTAAATACGATGAAACCCCTTTGTCAGGGGTTGCTCCAGTGGCGGAAGACGAAAACATTGAACAACCGGCTAGTTTAAAATTGTTCCAGTATCAGACAGCCTTTCTCAAGTGGAAATGTGTGCGGGACCTTGCTGCATTTACCTCTGAGTGGTGCTCACAGAACATCTGCCCTAGATGCCGCCAGGAATTTCGGGCAGTTCTAGCTCAGCCTTTTAAAGCATCTCCAGACACCAGCTCTACAAGGAGCCTCCGGGCCGAGGAACGGAGCAGAGCTGGGCACCCACACACAGCCCAGGCCTTTGACCCGCCCCACCCGAGCACTGCACTCAGCACGGTTGGGTCACCAGTGTGTGCTTGAAAAGGGACAGCTACTGGGTTTTCAGGGGAGAAAAAGAGTACGTGAAGGGTTTTGCACCATGAGGAAGGGCAGGCTGTGACTCCTCACGTTGCTGTGAAGTGTCTGGAACGCTGTTGTGCTACAATAGCACGCACTCCACGCTCTGGTGCTGAACCCAGTTTGTGTCAGCTCCTCATGGCAATATGGCTTTCAAGTAAGCAAGGTATTTACACAGTGACAATGCAGGATTCTGACAATTTGCTTTACTTCCAATCCAAAACAAAAATGTTTTAAGAACCAAAAATCGTGTTTTTTACATCACTCCAATGCAGACACTGCCAGGGTGCCTGTAAGCACACTGACACCTGCAACAGCACCACACTGCAGAGTACAGCATCCTTTATAGCCTCAGGCAGCACAGGGGAGATTCAGGTTGGACATCAGCAAGGATTTCTTCCCTGAAAGGGTTGTTAGGCATTGGTATGGTGGTGGAGTCACCATGCACTGAGTGCTCTCATCTGGTTGACAAGGTGCTGATCAATTGAGGATTGGAATTGGTACTCTCGGAGATGTTTTCCAACCTTAATGATTCTGTGATAACTCACAGATTTCTCTTCCTTTGGGGTCCCAGAGAGTCTCATGCTATGCACCCCACACATTAAGGAACAAATGTCAACCAGACCCACTGGAAAATATCTTCTAACATGAAGAATTTTCCCAGGATTCAGAATTTCTTGGTTGAGAATCTTGTTTTCTTCAGTTCAGTAGCTAAGCCACTGAAGTGTCATGAATTCCTTATTCCCTTCTCTCCTTTGCTCCCTTGCCTTCCATCTGAGAGTAGACGTAGAAGTTGCAAGAGACCTTAAAGCTCATCTGGTCCCACCTGCCCTGGGCAGGGACACCTTCCACTAGATCAGGTTGCTCAGGGCTCCATCCAACCTGGCCTTGGACTCTTCAGGAGCAGGGCAGCTTCTTTGGGCAACCTTTGCCAGTATCTATCTCACATAACGAGACTACAATTAGAAAAGCATTTAATATTAAAGAACCTGTTGTTTGGGGCTGATTCTCTGGAGAGATGGAAGATGTGAATAGATTCTCAGCCAGGAAGGACCTCCTAGAGCTCAGCTGAGAGCCAAGCTGTTCTACATCAGAGCATATCACTTAGAATAGGCTTCTTTGTAAAATTCCAAAGAACTGTGGGAGGTGACTGCCTGACTTGGGAAGCTTATTCCATGGGCTTTAGGATGCTGAGCAGCTTGTTAGTCAGAGCAGACTTGAATACTACTCTGAACAACCTGATCTGACTTTGCAGGTGGATCCAGGTTACCTTCCAGCCTGTGTGCTTCTGTAACATGTGCTCCCCTGCAACTCTTTCTAACAGCTGAGTGGGCAGCCAGGGGGGCAGGTAATGCTTGGCAGCAGACTTGGACATTAATAGAAGTTCCTCAGAGATCCTGGTATCGATAACCATATAAGCTCCTTGTTCACCATTGAATGGGACCTAATCTTCATTTTTAATTTATATGTATCTCATATGGTGTGAAACCTCCAGACTACATCTAACATGACTTTTTGATTTATCAGCATTGCATTTACCTCTTTCTTCCTCAATCACACCATCTGATACTCCAGTGCGGAGAACCACATTCAGTGCACTAAAAAACACTGCTTTTATTTTCCTTAAATTATTATTTTTTATTTATATTAAAACTCCTTGGTTTAGAGAATCAGACAATAACAAAAGGTGGTCAGCGGAAAACATATTTACAAATTCTAAATCCCCTCTGCCAGTGTTGCCAAAGACCAAGGTTTCTAATCTGGCTCGTGACCAGCAAGCATGAGCTAACACACTGCAAATCAGGCTGAGCAAAGGGGGAATGGGGTTTGCTCTCAAGACCAGACAAATCTAATGGAATCTAGGAACAAGCAGAAAGCGGAATTCCATGCTTAATTATAATTGTGGATAAATTTAATTAAAAATTGTACTGTGAATGAGCTTTATACTGGTACAGCTCTCTACAGCTTTTCAAAGGAGAAATTTCCATCCTCTGTGGACTTTGAATTCTACTGTTGAATTAGAAGTCTGGGAAAGTTAAAACAGCAAAAGCACCCCACACCCCAAAAAGAGGCAGATGGCTGTCACAGATATGCTATAATCACACAACAGCACCTCCCACTGTGCCCTACATATCGTACAATGAACCTCGCCAGCCACTCCAGATGCTTACCATTATCTGTTTTGAAAAAGCAGCTGCTGCAGCAGCGATAGCCCAAGTGCTGTGAGTCAGTCAGTCAGTATTAATGGCACAAAACCCCCATCCCTGGCTAAAGCTGCGAGGCGAAGAACAAGATTGCTTATAAAGGGGGTGGCCCAATTTCAACTGTTCTGCACATAGGTAATGACTGCACTGTAAATAATGCTAAAGCTGAATTGCTCCCCTGAGTGCAAAGAATCGCACCATGTATTAGCCACGGGTAAATTACAACTAAGGGCCTTTGACCACTGAGAACATGGAGGAGGAAGGGATCAGCTTAACACCAAAGCAAATACCTGAAAAGATTGGAGCAACTGAGCTTGATGTAACGCTTAATCAGATCCAGAAGAGCTCTGACCTACATACTGACAGCATCCCTGGGCTGCAGGCGCAGCCAGTTGAGCAGCCACGTGGCCACAGGGGAAGAGAGTTTAACGTGCTGAACGCGAGGGAGCAGCTGCCTGGACACAGCCCTGTGTCTGCTCCACAGCCTCAGATTCCCTTTTTGGATGTTTCTCTCAGGCAAAAATTAGTGTGCCCCCCACTCTTCAGAGCACCTCACATTCCACTGTGATAGAGCAATGGGATTTTTGTTCTAGTTTCTGGTAGTAATTTAGAGACTATGGAGATAACACGCTGATCATTTTTGAATACAAATGTCATGTGGGATTGTCAAAGTCTAATGACAGGCTCAGAAGAGCTCAGCTTTGCACCACTGACAAGCTGGAAAAATCCCCAGAACTCATCCTGGATTCACTGAACTAGGGAGAGCAAGCCAGGGAGAGAGCCAGGTATGACCATGGAATCTAAAAACCTAATCTACATGTAGGGGAGAATGAGACTTCCTGCAAAAATCATCCGAAAGATGAGGAACTTTTTTTAAACCAAGCAGACACATCAAAATTCAACAATGAAAATAATTGAACTGACTGGTTCAGTGTAAGACCAGAAAACATCAGAATTATTAATGTGAGAGAGGGTAGAAAGACACTGCCGAGCTCAAAGGCCTGAGCCACTTTTTCAAAGCAGTCTTGGAACAATGCAGCAGCAGAAGAGGAAAATTCTTGTTCTTATGAGCTTGTATAAAGCTATAAAAAGCTAATTATTTCTTTATCAAAATTTGTGTTAAAGCAGCTTCCTTGAGAAGGTGTCACTTTCCATACAAGTTGTATCCCAGCAATGTGAAATGGTAGGTGACAGAGTCCAGCACTTGGGTAAGAGTCCAGGTCAGAGAATCTCAGAATAGTATGGGTTGACAGGGACCTTAAAGCTCATCCAGTTCCTACCCTCTGCTGTGGACTAGACCAGATTCTTAAGGTCCCATCCAACCTGGCCTTGAACACTTCCATGGCTGGGACAGACACAGCTCTGGGCAACCTGTACCAGGGCCTTACTACACTCACAGGCAAGAATTTCTTCCCAACATCCAATCTAGTCCTGCTCTCTCTCCGTTTAAAGCCATTCCCCATTGTCCTGTCACTCCAGGCCCCTGTCCCAATAACCTCTCCAGTTCTTTTGTAACCCCTTTAGGCACTGAAGGGGCTCTCAGGTCTCCCCAGAACCTTCTCTTCTCCAGGTGAAAACCCCCAGCTCTCGCAGCCTGGCTCCAGAGCAGAGGGGCTCCAGCCCTTGGAGCATCTCCATGGCTTCCAATGGTCTTGCTCCAGCAGATCCACAATATCCTTCTGAAATTGGGGATTCCAGAGCTAGACACAGCATGGCAGGTGGGGACTCTGAGAGCAGAGTAGACACCAATGGACTGACAAAATCCAATAACCAAATCCTGTCAAGCAGACACCAAGTGAGATTTTTTTTGACACTTCTATTTCTTCCTCCAACAGCACTCCCATTCCCCTTACATAACCGCGGGGATTTGAGATAGTTTAAAAAACTGAAGATGAAGAGAAAAGGAAGACTGAAAATAGAAATACCTACCTCAAACCTATTTGCAGCATCTATTTCCTAATCTCACCCTCACTCCACTCCCCATATTTAAACGATGATTTTTGTACCAGTTCTGCCCTGGCATCCTCTAAAATCATCTGGAGCGCTCTGGAGGAGCCAAGCCCTGATGCTGTGCCTGCTGAGGGTGAGGTTAGCCACCTCCAGCCCCATTAGAGCCCGTGCATGTCAGCCTTGCGGACAGCAGAGCAGCTGCCGGCGCTGCCGGCTCCCGACAGGCGGGGCAGTGTCACGCGGTGGCGCCCTGAGCGAGCTCAGCCCCGGAGAGACGCCTTCCCGGGCATGCCAAGGAAATGGGAAGTGCACACTTTCTGTAAATGGTATTGAGAAGGAACTTCAGTGATACCGTATAAAACTGTAAATATCCTTGATATAAGCAAGACGAGAAGGGAATTGGATTAAGTTTTACAAGGGAGCTTGGCAATGGTCTCCAACGCTGGAGCCGTTCAAAGTCCAAAAAGCAGATTCTGGGTTCTGACGCCACGTATAATAACGAGCAGTTGCTTTGAGGTTTCAAAGTCCATGGGAATAAATGTGTGTTTTAGAAGTCAGCATTTTAAAATGCATTCAAAGCATTTTATAAAGAGATTCCAGGGGGAAAGGGACAGTCCAATAAATTTTGAGATGACTGAGCTAAAGCTGGATAAACCATTACCAGACAAACAGAACCTGTCACCAGCTTTTCTCTCTCCCAGGAAGCTGTGGCACCCCGTCCCCTGGGCATCGTCCCTGCTCCAGCAGCAGCCGGCTGTGCTTCTCTTTCCCGAGGACAAACACAGCCGTGGAAAAGGAGCGGAGCTGCCTGAAAAGTGGGTCAAGCATGGAACGAAACACCCACCATAGGATACTCCCAGGCAGGGCTTCTCACCCCCTCCCCGCCCCCGCATTTTCCGTATAAACTAAATAAGCAGAATAGAGCAACCATCACTGCCGACTCCTGCACTGATGGCCACGATAAAGGCTCTTCACAGCAAGGCTTAGGGTTAGGGGGACAGTGTTTTCTCAAACTCCTGAAAAACAAAGGCAGTTGGGAGCCAGGCTAAAGCCTTTCAGCCCAATCGATCATGCAATTATCAATGTAAACAGGACACTCCTCTTTTACAATTCAGCACTTTCGGGCTTAGATGCATAATCTGGAAAACAGCTTATAGATTTATTGAAATTAACAAACAAACTAAAGCAACAAAAACAAACCAAAAGAACCCAACCCCCCAAAACCCAGATGTGTTTGGGGAAAATCTACTGAGGAAGACGTATACAGAAGTCAAGACAACCAAAAGCAAAGATTTTGTTTAATTTATACAACCTTTTGCAATGATATGAGTAGCAGCAAAATGGAGTGCTCTCCTCAAATTCACTTTCCTGCACGTTCTCATGTAGAGTGCTCACCTTGATCACACTGCTCCTCTTCCATCCCCATTTCCAGGTACTATTAACAACTGATGTTTTAAACATTATTTATACCAGCAGCAATCATTTTACTCTCCATCCCAAGGTTCTGCTTACCAGAGAGTAATTAAAAGATCAGTAGTTCAACTCATTTTAAAGAATAAAGCTTTTAAGCTCCAGCACAGGTTTTAAAAGGCTAAAACAGGCAGTACTGCTTAATTTAAAACCAAAAGTGTTGTTTCAGCCTTCTTTCCCTGTCCATATGCCAAAGCTTGCTCAAGAAAGCAGCCTACCTTTATTCCCAACCAAAAGGAGTACAGCTAAATGAAATAGAGCACCAAAATAACTTTTTGTAAAACTACAGAAGGCTGACTCACGAACTGCTGACTCTGCAGGGTTGTTTTGGTGCATTCATGGGTACTGCAAGATTTCTACAGTCCAGTATGATTTTTACTTAACACTTTACCTGTTTCTAGCCTTCTCCCAGAAGAACTTGCAGAACACTAATACTGTGCTGTAGCACACGTAAGGCATCCAATGCCTTCTACAAGGTTTCAAAAAGCACTGCTTGTAGACATTTTGCTCCAAAAATCCAAGCTCTTGCAAACCATGAGTACGGTTGCAAAAAAACATGGAACACATAAAAAGCCATTTCTCAGGCAAAATTTGCTCTAACCTACATGGAAAAACACATTAATAGTTCCCATGAGAGGTCTGCATCCAGAGGAAACAAGCAGCAATTAGAGCAATAAGTGAGTGTGGAACAGGTGAGTAAGGAGATAATGAGAGTGGAGCCAGACCTTAAACTCATGGAATTTGGAGCATTTAATTTGAAATTCAAAACTGTGATCACACTTGCATCTTCTTACAACTATCTTTCTTGAATGAACAACAGTACTTGTTCTTCAGCCCCCTCTCAAGGTCACAGCTCCTGCAAGAGCAGGAACCACACTCCAGTATTACTAAGGAAACAAAGAGGTGACAGGGGAAAAAGAATGTTTATTGACCTATGAAAAAAGTCCCAAAAATAAACCCAGCACTAGCATAGCAGGTTTGTTTTTGTCTTCTACAGGAGGAAATCCTTTAAGAGTCAGGATAAATTTTTAAATTGTCAGAGTAAAGACTTTGTCCCAAGGCCCTTGAAACAGAATTGCTTCCTTCGGTGCTTCAGTTTACTACTATAAAATCAAAATAAATCCCACAGAACGTGGATTGGTAGGTACTGGCACCGCTCAGCATTTTTTTCTGTTACTAGAGGAGCTTGTGACAGGAACTGGACCATTTTGCCATTGTGAAATGCCACAATTTCCTTTGGCAGGATGTCTCCTCATCACCTTTTTTACAGGACAGAATTTGTTGTTACCATCCAGAGACATGGGTAAGGAGTTCACGCTCTATCTGCACTCTCCCATGCATCCAGTTGTCTTGCCAGGGTATTATCAGAAGATCTAAACAAGGTAATAGTGCCCAAACACTTGAAGCAGGAATACTGAGTGTACGGAAGCATCAGCAGCTAGAAACAATCCAAAATGAGCACCAGGTGACAGTCACACACATTGGTTACCTTGGACATTGATCTACAGCAGCAGCTTGGTCAGCAGCAATGGAGCAGGGACACAGGACAGCAGCCAGCCCCAAGCTCCAGGGATCTGTGAAGAGGGGGCCATAAGCAGAGGAACAAAGCAGAGGGTGGAAACAGGCAGAAGAAAGGTGTAGAAAGAGAGTAAAGGGATAAAAAATCTGGCAAATCCATACACCTCTACCTCTGTATGTATACAATACATATTTTGTCTCCTGGCTTTGAATTAATGGGCCCTTAGTACACCAGCTTAGGGTGCTTACTCTGATACAGTATGGCCGTACACAAAATGAAATGTGGAAAGTTCAAAACCCTCCCCCTTTGTCCATCAATATTCTCCTGGCTCTAAGTTCTGAGAAAGAAATAAAAAAGAAAAAAGAACAGTTCATGGAAAAGTACAATTTCATTCCCATCTGCCTTCTGATAACATAATCCCAATGTTAGCCCTCCCCACTAAGAACTGGGTGTGACATTTCCACTTAATAAGGAATTTCCAGCTAGGCCTGTATTTTTTATTTCATGGAATGCAGGAGGTGGTATAGAGGTGGAGGAATTGCCAGGGATCTCCAAAACCCACTTACTTCTCTGCAGATACCATGCTCACAGGCTGAAGTAAAGGAACTTCTGTTCTGGTGAACTTGCCAATCAGCTACCACTAAATCAAACCCCAATTACCTGTATCTTTGTTCCTCCTCTTGCATCTTCCAAACATGGGTTCAGCTGGTTAGTGCTTCATCACAGCAACTGATTTTTTCTTCACATTGTGGTTTTCTCACTGGAATCTTCACACAGACCATCACAACATAATTACAGAGGAAAGCACAAAAACTGCAGTGACTCTAACATTGTCCATGGACTTTACTAACAACCATTTGGATTTGTGTACAGAAACTGAAGCAAGGGAAGGACTGCTCCCCACCACAGCAGATGAATCATGCCAATTAAAGCAACAAGGAAAGCAGAAAATAGGGCAAAGTCATTCTTCTTGAAAGAATGGTGTGAATGAAAGCACAAAGTCCCATCTTACACAAATATAAGAGAAAGACAAGTGACAGGAATGGAACATGAACTACTCTCAGCAAAGGATTTTTTTAATAGTGATCAAAGCAAAAGCTCCCAATATACTTTAAAAAAGCCACTTCGGATGCACTTATTTTTAGCATGCACTTCTTCCTGTAAGAGATGAAACTGAGTTCTCCAGAAGTGATTTGGAAACCAACCTACAAGGCTCACATTTTGCTGAAGGAAAAGCAAACACTTGAGCCCTTCTGAAAGGGGATGAAGTAATGACTGATGAAATGCAGCATCTTCTTTGCAAGTTAAAGAATTAAGTGGTCCTCCAGCTTTTCAGAAAAGCAAGGAAGTACCAAAATGCATGTCTAAGACTAAAGCTCCAGGTAAGTTGGACATTTGTAAAATTTCTGTGTTCCCTTAGAAACAGTGTAAAAAACAAACCTCCACATTATTACAGAATCTATACTGTGCTCAAGAAACTTCAAGTCTTAAACAATATGAATATTAAGAGTCCTTCTATTAAGTTAACAGCCACGTACATCATTTAGATGTACTCAAGAAGTTAAACACACAAGCCTAAAGGCAGAAAAATATTTGAATTTTGGCTTTGAACCAAATCATCAAATTTGGGTTCAAATTTTGAGGAAGTTAGTAGAAAGGAAATACTTAAACAGAAGTTAATATAAAACACATACCACTGTTTTTTCAGAATGGAAGCCTGGGCAAATACACGTAGCACTAAACGTCAAGTTGTTTCCTTTAATATTTACAAAATTGGTTTTATTCTTAGTTTTTCAGAAAAAATTTAAGTATTAGCACCTACATTGTATATGACTCAGATTTACACTTGAAATAAAGCCACACACAATCAGTTAAGTGAACCTATATTCTCCCATTTCTGAGTATTTCAGTAGAGCACCAAGAGGGAAAGAGCAACATGTGAGTAACCAGCAAGCTGTTCTCAGCTGTGAGACAGGCCCAGGCACCTTCCTGGGACAGGATTCTAAAGGTCAGTTTTCCAGCACACTCCAAATCACCTCAGTTTTAGTTATTTATAGGGTGGAAATTTCTATGCAAGTTTATAAAACCCATCCAGCTACATGTTAGTTTATTAAACCACAGTTGACCTGAGATGCAATTAGAATTTTGACATTTTTCCATACTTAGTTCACAAGTTTATTATGAAAAACACTGCAGCTCTGTCCTGCAGTAACATTGTTTTACAGAAAAAAAAAGTTCTGTTCAAAGTAATTCACTATCCTTGGACAATTACAAGGGACAATATGGTAGGGCAGAGTGGAAAAGGAACTGAGTGCAGACAAAAAAAAAAAAATTACAATTAAATTAAAACAGTATTCCCTGAAAATAAAACAAACAAACAGTTTCAGAACAAATATGAGGCCTTGGTACTTATTTTAAAAATGTTCTTTAAGCTTCAATGATTGTTTGCTGCTACCCTTATCTACAGTCATGCTGAATAAAGCTATAGCTAAATGGAAAGTTAAATGTATTCACGAGGTGTTAATGTCTACATCTTATTATTTGCAGTCTCTCCGAGAAAGCAAAAGTAACTACAAATAGCGCTATGCCAGAAACTGGTTTCTTGACCAACAATGTTGCTTCAGCATGCAATGAACTGGTTCATTCTAAAGTGGTCACAGTTGTTGATGACAAGAGGCTTTGTATGGCACATCTTTTGGTCCATGTGAAAACAAAGTTTGAATGTTAAATATTTTCTGACACTTTGGAGTTACTGTTGCTCGTCCCATTTTCTTTAGGTCAACATATGGTTCATGGCAATACTGTACAGGTCTAAAATCTCTTTACAGGAAGTAGTCTGGGGTGCGACGAGTAACATGCGGTTCACCTCTACGTGGTGCCGGGTCAAACTGCAAACTGAAGAGCACAGACAAGAGCTCAGCTTACATTCATGTATGTTCTAGTCATGAATTACAGGAGCAGTAGTTTAACACAGGTCAGTCTTTGCAAGTTCTATCAAACAAGTTACGTTCCATTCTAGAACAAGTGTTTCAGCTCTTCCACTCCTATTAGTGTGTACTTTAAACCATCACATTTTAAATTCCTCTTATCATAAAGATATGTAGATAAAATTAATTTTAGCTTTAAGATTCAAACTAGTCAAAGAGTAATACCTATTAGAAAAAGTTAAAGTCTCCAGTTTTTTCAGAGGGCAGTTTGCACAGTGCTTTTGCCTCATTTACAAGTAAAGTTTCTGCTGCAATAGTTAATTAGAATTTCATTCAAAAAGCTGACATCCCAACACATGAAGAATTCAAACATTCCAAAAGTCACCTACTCGAGACTGACAGAAAAGCATTATCTTAGATGTGACACACTACTCCTGCTCTCAAGTCACATTCCAACATAAAGGCATTAAAATCCACAAAAAAAAGGAGGAATCTTATCTCAATCTGACAGAGATCTAAACTGCAACTGTTACAGAGGCTTGACTGCAAGACTTTGAATGTGACTAACCTAACAATTCCACACTCACTCCACCTCCCAAAAGCCTAGAGAAGGGGAAAAATGCCATACTTTAACACAATTACAGTAATTTCACGATTATAAGCTGCACCTGAATATAAGCCGCACGTTTTTATTTTTAAGCGAGGATCCATGTGTGACAAAGTAACAAATTAGTAACAGAATCGCTGCCAGCTAGGTTTGGTGTCAGATGCTCAAGTTGCAACAGTTTTCATAGACCAGGGAAGCCTTTAAAGGCAGCCCCAGGCGCCTTCCCTGGCCAACATTTCACTGGGATTTGTCCATAAATAAGCTGCACCTGAATATAAGCCGCACCACTGGGGTAGGCTGGATTCTTCAGTGAAAAAGGTGCGGCTTATAATCGTGAAATTACTGTAAGTGACATCATAAAATCATGGGCAACACAACTCTCACTTTTAAACATACTTACAAGGAGTATTTTAGAGTATCATCAAGTTCCATAATTGCAGCCTGGTTGCCACAACGGTAACAATAATTTGGAGCACTGAAAATTGTTACTACATTCCGATCATGGCACCAGTTGTAACCCTGGAGAGAGAAGAACAAATAATTATGACAACCAAGTCAATGTACCCCATGTAAATGCCTGACTACAAACCAACTTTTAATGCACACAGCCCTAAGTGGCATTTGTAAGGTTACTTTACATAAGCTTAAGGCTGTGTCTTTTTTCTCTTCTGGAGAGAAAAAGGGTAAAACAATTCTTGCCTTCGAGCTAGATATTAAAAAAAAAAAACAAGAAAACAATCGCCTAAGCAAGATTTCTCCATTGCATTAAAAGTTAAAACAGCAATTCTGAAGTACACAATCTACTCTGAACCTTCAACTATGATTAAAAACCCAGAGTCCAGTCCACCTAATCTGAACTGCTGGGAATAACTAGAGACCAAGAACAAAAGCACACATCCAAGCTGAAAAGAAAAATTACATCTTTTTTCCAAGAGACATTTAAAAACCTTTTTATCTACAAAGAAATGCAATACCACATCTAGTACCAACACCCAGTTTGGGATAGTACTGTAATTTTTCAGGGAAACAAGGCCAAAATAAAGGTTACTCCACTGTCAAACTCCTTAATAGCACATCAATACTGTCAAGGTCAAGTTTCTGGAAGACTCTCAGCCAGATCATCACCTGTCACAGCAGCATATGCACATCTTTGACACACAGAGCATGGAATAAATGGACCAAGGACACAATCCAAAGTTTGAACACACAGGCTGTCCTGCTCACCTCCATTACCAACTGATGAGCTCTTGAAACCAATGTAAGGCCATTAGCATGGTTAAAGGTTTCTGAAATATCCTGTCCAAATGTGTAACCTGCACCTCGAGGAGAAATTCCCCAGCCACCGCGGTCATCTGGATCTGACCATAGCAAGTCACACATTGGACCCTGTAAGACATGGAGATGTTTCAAAGGCGAAGTACAAAGAACCAAAGCCAAACAAAGCCCAAAAAAACTTGCACTCGTACAATCCCTGCGCAACTCTGACACTTAATGTTTCTTCCTTAAGCAAGGACATGCCCCTCATTCTTCCCTTAAAAAAATCCAGAATAGGAAGACAGGCACTTTAATACTGCTAAGTTGATTTGAATTTCATTTTCAGCCTGTGAACTTTACCCCCCAATACATGCTGATTCAATCTCATTGGCTTAGAAAATTATTTTTCAGTACCTCATGGGGAACTTCCTGCAAGCGATCGAGTGCTCTGATGTGATCCAGTGTATCTATAGATGGAGAGAGGCCACCATGTAGACAAAAAATCTGCAGAAGTTAACAAATATGAAGTTTATTTGCATTAATCCGTGCAGTTGGAACTGTTTATAATGATTATGAGAAAAATCTGCATGAGATTCCTTTAAAGATGAGGGCTTACGAAATACAGTATTAAGACCTCACAATTACAATCCAAAACATCCACCTTCGTCCAATGTCAACATACCTGGCCATCCACCAAGGCAGTTAGAGGCAGGTAATCAAAAAGGTCTGTAAAGTATTTCCAAACATTTGCATTTCCATATTTCCTTAAACATTCATCATAGAAACCATAAACTTGTGTGATTTGCCTGCTTTCATGGTTTCCTCGAAGAATTGTGATACGTTCACGGTAACGGACCTAAACAGAAAAGTTCATTTTAGCACTTCAAGGAGCAACTCTTCCCCAGAACAGCATTTACACTCCTCAATCCCTGCCACACATCAATAAAGCAATTAAAACCAAACCATTCTGAAGATTTAATTATAACCTTCAAGGCAAAAAAATAAAAGGAATTATTATTTCAAATCTTCAACTGACAAACACTTTTGAGATTAATTACAAGTTGTAATTATTATTACTAGTGTACTTCACTACACTTGTGCATTAAGCTGATCTCTCCAAGCAAATTCTTAAAGATTGCTACATTTTAGATAAAGCTCAGGCTTGCACCTGAACATTTTTATAATGTTTTTTAAGAAGTGAATTAGAAAACTAAGCCAAGAAGTCATTGTCAGTACCTCTGATACCAATGCAGTGAAAATCATAATAGATATTGAGTATAGTCAAGATAGCAATGATATATTTTATACAAAACTAAAGCTGAGAAGAAAAGTTACCTTAAGAGCTACAAGCAATGTGACTGTTTCAACTGAATAATATCCTCTGTCAACATAGTCCCCCATAAACAAATAGTTTGTGTCTGGTGATTTGCCTCCAATTCTGAAAAGTTCCATGAGGTCGTGAAATTGTCCATGGACATCTCCACAGACTGTGACTGGACATCGCACTTCTTGTACATTGGATTCTTTTGTCAAAATTTCTTTAGCCTATAAAGCAAAAAAGCACAAATTGTGAGTTTGTCTATGAAGAGCCATTTTACTCAAAGCATGCTCCACTACTGCCAACTCTGCTACCTGCTGTCTTTAGGAGCTCTTGTCCCTTCCTTCTCTGAAGCACCTGAGGTAAAAGTTTCTCTTGACTTAAATGCTGTTTATCTTAAAACAGCATTGCACTTTATGAAACCCCGTACTAGTAATTAGTTATATGGCTTTTTTTCGCTTCTTGAGGACAGTATCTTAAGTAAAAATTCAGACTTTCTACAAAAATGGTTTTGCAAAGCATAGAACTTCTGGATAATCACTTCTGGAACTTAAAAAGTTCTTAAATATTTTGAGAAATTAAATTTAAAAATCCTGACATCTTACTTCCAAAAGCCCAAACTCAGACAGTCAAACACTACCAACATCTTGCCCCTCACCTGTACAAACATCTTCAACCCACCTGCAAAGGCAGGGAGTCTTGCATGAAGCAGAATGAGAACAAACATCTACAGGTACCAGCAGTTACAGAGCAGGTCATTACCTGCACAAGTTCAACAAGCTTTGTGATTAAACAGACTAACAAAATCAAGTTGTGTCTTCATAAACCAAAGCTGGCTAAGATCTTTGTCATCACCATTTTTTTCCAAAAAATTTGCACATACAGAAGTTGAAGACAAAGGAAACTTGTATGAAGAACCATAGGCTAAATATAGCACCCGAAAGGTAATTTTGAAATAATGCAAGACAGTTGTTACAGTTTGTTCTCAAAACAGTCACCAGATACATGCTATAATGATTTGTGAAATCAAGAAGGTATTAGAAATATAAATAGTAACAAGCTTACTAGTTACCATCTACTAAGACTTCCCTGTTTTTCAAAAGTCAATGCTCCTATTCAAAAAGGATCCTTTTTTTTACCTCATCACCTTAATTACAAGAGAATATATAAAAACGATACCCTATTCCATAACCCAAGTTGTCTACAACAGTGGCTGACACTCCCACCCAAAAGTGGTGTCACTGTCCCACACATCATCCTGGCTGACCACCATAGTCAACACTTCAAACAGAACCAACACCTAAGTTTAATGATGGAAATTAATGAAATTCAATGTTTCACTGCAAAGAAATGCAAAAAATACCACATGGTTAAGCACTGTGCACAACACAAAGCTTTAGATGTCACTCTGCAAACAGATTTACATCAAAAGTTAGTCTCGTATAACAGTTTCCACTTGTGCTGTGCTCAGTACTAAAGATAGGTCATTCCTGGCTTGTGGTCAATGCTAAAAGTGCAGATTTATTTTAAGATAGCTTGACTTGAGTTAATTTTAATGCAGTGACACTCACCGGATGTTTTGAAGGTGTTTTAACAGCCTTAGCCTCTTCTAATACTGTCTTACATTCAGAAGCATTAGCCAGCTTAATTCTTGTGACAGAGAACATCACAGATGCTTATGGCACTTTGATATACAAAAACCTGCTCTTTAATGAGAATGTTTCTACCACTGGATTTTCTTAACACACCTGAATCACTGCACAAACAATGCAGCATTCATTTTTCAACAAAGGTATGCAGCATTTGTGCTGAGAATGGCAGAGTTTTCAGCAATTGCTGTTGCCTCCTCAGTTTCTGAAATATTAAATCACTCAGATACGCACATGACCAAACACAGAGAAGTCAGACAGCTACTCTGATGGAAAAAGACTGTTCCAGGTCAACTTGCAAGAACAGCAACCTCTGTTTAAATCCTGCAGTGGAGGAATGCTGGTGTATTTCCATGTTCTAAAACTAGTTTCATGCAACAATGTTATGAACTGTTTAGTTAGTTTACAGTCTTACAGCCCACATTATTAGAAGTAGCACATACTCAAGTGCTTAAACACTCTACTTGGCTCTATAAGAGCTTCAGCAGAGCTGAAGGTAGAAAAAATAACATGCTGAAAACAAGCCATCAACAAGCAGTCTACTATATCCCAAATTTCACAATAAATAAATATCTATAAAAAGGTAAAGTAAAAAAATAAGGACTTTCAATATACTGTAACACAATACAAACAAGCTCGTAAGACAACAGCACATTTAATATTGCAATTTCATAATGGTAAGTGATCACTAATACCACTCCTGCAGTATCTGTGCCCCTGACCTTGTACTGGATCACTCACAGCAAACTCCACCTGGTTCCACTCCCTCTTTTTATTGATTCTTGATGGTGCTACTTACTCAACAAGTCACACAACTCCATCTCCCTACCCATCCTCCCCTCCAACAAATGGACGTCCCACCAGCAGCTCTCCCACACTTCCTCATGGAGAGGAAGCAGTAGAGCATTCTTCAGCATCCTTCAGCAGAAGACAGAAAACTCCTTGATCCAACCATCTGACACACGACAACTAGGAAAGACACACACACCACCCCTGAAATTCAAACACCCTGGGACCTATTGCCACAAAGGACAATAGTGCAACAATGCAGTATTTTGATACCAACATTTTGAAACATCCAGGCTTCCCTGCCTATCATCAGGACAAACAGTAAAATTTAGAAACAAACTAATTTTCTTGAGTCCTATTAATTCTTTTGTATCTCTGCCTTTTTTCAGTTCTTAACAATCCCTACTATTAAGACAGCCCTGAACTTCTTTACGCCTCCGACACTCAATCTTTTTCACCACAAGTCACCAGAATACCACCACAAGTCAAACTTCTGTGGTACTTAATCAAAAACTGGTTATCAACAACCTACTATATTACAGTTGCAAAACCCTGACTCTGAGTCAGTTTATTTTTTCAGCACTACACTCTCAGATTTCAAAATATAGTGCAAACACATAGAAAGTAAGACTGCAAAGAACACACTACTTCAAGTTCATAAATGCTAATTTTACAGCCAATTACCAATGAAGTCAAAGACAGAAAAAACACAGCCTTGAGACAGTTACACAAGAAGAATGTAAGAAAAATCAAGTGCAATGCTGTCATAAACACTAGTGCTGAGGTGGAAAGTCACATCTTTTTCTCAGGACAATACCAAAGTTCAAATAAACACGTATCAAAAACATTTCAGCTTAGTCATAGCGACTGAAATTCATTCTGAGTCGATACTGATTTACTCAGTCACTATAAAGAGAAATCTTGTAAAATCCCAAAACTCAACAAGAATAAAACTAATATTGGTTTAAACACACAAGAAAACAACCAGTTCTCACTTTACTATAAAAAGAGTAGCACTGTGTAGAAACACAACCTAGTACTTAAGAATTAAACCATTCCTGGCCGTCTGCACATCATTCAAAGGCCCAGCTGAACAGTACCAAACTGCTTTGGTGGCTCTGTTTACAAAGCACATCTCTGCAAAATACTATTCTCAAAACAGAAAGATCAGCTTTGTTGTTTTAAGACAGCGCAAGACCAAAGTGTATGAAATGCCACGGATAAGAATTTTGAAAAGATAACTATTAAAGTCACTAGCATATGATTCTCAGATCCTCAGTTTATTTGGGTTGCATGCATGCAGATGTATTTCTTATTTCTCCTGCTCCCTGCAAATATTTTTATCCTATATGCCAGAAATTATGGCTCAGAGTCAAGTGCCATAAAAGCCACAATCCATCCATTTCACTCCTTCAACTTACTCTGTGCTGAGGATAGGCAAGTTTCACTCATGAGCAGTGTACATCATCAACCTTGTCTCAAGAAACAATTTCCAGTGGTCCATTTCTGCAAAATCCTCTGAATTCATCTGTGAATTAATCTGTACTCAAATTCCTCAGTGTTTTAGAATATACCAGATACATTACTCCAACCCCTTCTTAGGTCCCTACACTCTAGCATAAGCTCTGACTCAGCACAATTATATACCCTGAAAAACTCTGGGGCATGTAAAAGAAAATAGCAAGACCCAATCAAACAGCAAACATCACTGTGTCTGCGTAGAATTGTAAATCAATGCTTGAAGCAACGCTATGAAGCACTCATCAAAAGATTACCACTACTAACTCAGTAAAAAAAAATAAAATACCATCATTTTTTTAATTAGACAACACAGCCCCAAAGTCATGGTTGCAGATGGGAACGTGTAATTCTTGGCAGACAGAATTGACACCTGCAGCCCACCATGCTGTCTAGTGAAGTGTGTAATGAGAAACAGCCCCTGTAACCAAGAAATAGCTGTTTGTAGTTACCATAAAGATATTTTTATGAGATTGAAGGCTTCAATTACACACATAATTTCCTGACACCAAGGTGCACAGGATGTGACTAAAGGCACAGTGATCACCCAGTTGGGATGAATACTGGTTTTAGCTGTTCAAACATCATGACCCGGAAAAGATTCCAGTTCCAAGCAAAGTCATCCACTACAGTCAGCAATTCTTCTATAGAGTTTCCCCCACTCCTTACACAGAGAGGAAAGAGAGGTCAGACAAAAGATGGGCTTTTTTTTTTAAGCAAAAGGTGTTTTCGTTCACTGTCTGACATTTTAAACAAAACTACATAAATTAAGCCTCCAATAACACCCTTTTGTGAAGCTGGCATGGCAGTCAGGTTACACACAACACAAACGGGAAACTGATCTATGCTGAACTTTGCAATCCACTAAGGAGTTCAGTGTGAATGTATAAGTAGGAACAAAATTAAAATTCAAAGCTCCCCACTGACAATTAATTATTTAGTATTCCAAAGTAAGTAAAACCAGGATTTCCATTCACATAGAAATACTAAGCAGCAAAATACTCTTTTGCAGGACATTAGATGATGCATCTGCTTTCTCTCTGGATTTGTGAACCTTTATTTCTAATCTTTGCTGTTCAGTGAGAAGAGAGACCAGTTTAAATACAAGATATTAGCCAACCAAAAGAGCAACCGCAATACCAGGACTGCTTTAAGACTAAAATAAGGCAATCACTTTTCCTTATCACCTGTAAATTCTAGGTCTACAAGAAAGCCTGCAAGCAGGAAACTTCTGCCAAATAACCCTCTCTTCCTTTTTATTACAAAAGTAAGGACTGACACCATTGGAAACCTTGATAGTCACTTCAACATTTCCATTTGAAAAGATCAGTAGCAGTATTACACGTTCAGAGTAACTGGTAAGTGTTCTTGCCCTCAGAGGCAAATCTGGGAGAAAGGGAAAGGCTATTGATCAGCAGCTGACAAGAGCAGTGGGGAGAGAAAGAGAGTCTTCTGAAAGAACTGTCATTACTTTGCTTCATACAAAAAAATCTTAGTATCTCTAACTTTAAACTGACAGCCAACACAGCTTGGCACAGTCAAGCTACAGGTCAGACACCAGTTGGAGGATGGCATGTCAAAACTCAAGAAAGAGTTTATAACCAACCAGCAAGCAAGAAACACCCGTATTGGAAGGCATGTTCAAAATATTCAGCACAAATATTGGAGACCTGGCTCCTGAGTAACTGAGCTCCAGTATTCATTCTTTAGCCAGGGATAAACTTCTTTCAGCTTATATATACTACCTGAAGAAAAAACTTTAAAATGGCATTACTGAATACAGGTGTAGTGTTCAAGGGTCCCTAAGCAAGAGAAAAAATTCAATCCCTGATCCTGTGATTCCCCTAACACGGATCTGTTGTACGAGCCTTGTGAACTCCTGCCAGACACAGCCAGACAAGTTTGGGTTTTGTGCTGGGCAAGGCAACCCAGGTGAGTAACTGAAAATAGCTCAGAAGCGACCACAGCGACATCTGAAGAGGCAACAGCCTCAGCACAGGTAGATTTGGAAAGGACATCAGTTCTGCAGCCTCATCCATGTCGTTAGTCTCAAACCAGCAGAACTCAAAGAGGAACTGCTCTGACTTAAGAGTGCTTCCCGCTGTTAGTTTAAGCTATGCCCAAAACAACACAAGTAACTTTCACTCCTACTTGAACCCAACTAGTGTTGCAACTAAAAAGCAAGAAACCAAAATCAAACATCTCACTGCTAGCACAACTCAAGTTTTTACAGAACTTACTAATGGAAAAAAAAAACCCAAAAAACAGAAAGCTGCCAATGCTACGCTCACTGGCACATTCAAGACTGAATTTTTATATGCACATCAAGATGTTGTATGTAAATCTTGACTAGGTGAGACAGCGAGGAGGTTGACACTTCAAATGCCTTCTGTGGAAAGAGATAATTTCCATTTTTCATTATCGAATATAACCAAAAAATGAAACGAACAAAATTAAACAAACCACCACCAAAAAAAAAAAACCCACAACAAATCAGAACACTGGGCATGAAACGATTTTTTAAGTGTTCCAGAATAATCTAAAACACAGTCATTTAAATGCTACAAAAGGCTTTGCACACTCCACTCGTAACTCTTCAGAGAGAGAAGGGGTAACTACACGGCCCCATCAATGGCTCGATCCCTGAGTAAACCACCCTCTGGTCTCCTAGAGCCCCTTGAACAGCTACTCAAGGGCCCACCCACCACTGGCAGCAGTTCTCTTGCTACAGAATCCAGAAGCCAATACAGAGGCAAGGCAGAACTGCAACGCTGCACATTCCTCTTCTGCCAGGGCCAGGGGCGGAGGGACACAAAACCTGTCCAATGCACAGCCCACCACACAGGACACACCATACGTTCACTACTGGGAATTCTGTTGGGGCAGGTTTCTTGGCTGATTTACAGCAAGTTTGTACAGGAACATTAATTTTCACAATCATCCTAGTTTGAAGAATAGTTAGTTATACATGATGGATATGGGAATGCAAAAGCTAGCTAATGGAAAAGTCTTTGCTAATGCAGCTGGAAACAATTTAAAAATCCACTTCTGGCCAAAAATAAGCAGCTAAGAAAGACAACTCCTGAACAGCATAGGAAGCAGAAGGGAACATGTGCCTCTGTCTGAAAAATAAATTGGGCAGACAACTCAGCTTAAAACACAGGAGCATGTAAGTCCTGTGCATTAGAGGAACGGAACTTTGCACAAGGGCTTTTTGATGCAAAAGAAAGCTCCACCAGAAACATACTTGTCCACTCAGAATTAAGTCACTTAACTCAAGCTGAGTTTGTGCAACCCACACAGCTGCAGTGGGTATAAACATCTGACTTGGAAGATCAGGTGTTAAAGTGAAAATTCTACAATAGGAAAAAAAAATTAGAAAAATACACCATGAACAAGGTCCATACCAGAGAACAGTATGGCCCAGAAACAAAATTAGCAATGGTGACAAATCAAAGAACAAATGAGACTAACATCATTGTTACAGACCAAAACCTTCAGGAGTCAAAGCTTTCATCAAGTCTTCTTAAATGCCTTTACCAGTATCAGTTCTTCAGTTAGTGCAGTCAATAAAAATATTTTAAACTATCTATTCGAAGGTCTTTTGCTAACAATTCAAGAACCATGAACACGCTGTAGGTATATATATATATATGACCAAACAGTCTCCTCTCTCTCCAAAACCTGGAGATGCCACACGCAAACTCACTAAATTATGGAGTAGTGTTTTGGAGGGAGCAGCTCTTGACACCACTGCCTCCACCTGCACGAAATACCTTCTGCAATAACAAGCTCTATCCAAAAATCCACCTAATTCCTTTGTGCAATTTCAGACTGCCATCCCACCTTCCTGAGCAATGTACCACACCCCCAGCTCCTGTGGTAAAGGGCATTTATACACAAAGACCATTTCCCTCCACCCTTTTAATGTACGGGAAAGAAACTGTAACCAGCACCCTTTATTCAAAATAGCCACTGGAAAAACTCTCACCTGTCAATAAAAGCCTTCCTCTCACCTCTGCCAAAAAGCAATTCAGCACTAACGGGACAAACACTGCTAAAATGTAACAGTAACTGGACTGGGTATATTTTGACCACTTTTTTAGAACTTGCACTTCTCAAATGTTAAAGCAAAGCACACAATCGGTAGCTCAACTGATATAACACTAAACACAAAGCATGTACTAAGCCTAGAATAATTTAACTGGCACTCAGAGGTTGATTATTTCAAATCATTGGTGAAAGCATAATGTACTAGTCATGGTTACAAATGACTTCTAGTCTTCGAAGAGGTTTTTGCCCAGTTCCCACCACCACCATCACCCAGGTAACCAGGCTCAGTGACCAACACACCAAGAAAAACTGGGATGCACAAAGGGCTGCACAATTATCATGTTTGTAAAAAGCTGTTATGTTCTTCAGTTATCAATACTGAAATTCTTACAAGAGAATCCTTAGGCTTATTCTTATTAGACAAGCACCAGTTCTGCACACACAAAACCCCAGCAGATCAAGAAATAGCATCAAGGAAATCATCCAATCAAACAATGTCAGCAGGAAAAAACCCTCAATTTTTAAAACTGTTTAGTTTAACTAGCCCTAGCTGCAACTCAATGTGGTGAAGAACAACAGTTTATACCTAGTACAGTCTTTATCTGTCCTTTGCAACAGGAGCTGCATTTGACACTGTCCTTAAACTATTAATGGAAAAAAAGCCTTTTGATACGATTACATCCACACAGCTACTTAAACAGTCCAAATAAAGCATGACTCAATGAGGTCTCAGAGTCAGTGCTGGGAACATGGAAACACGTTAAATCAAGGGCTGGCCCTCAGCAGGAAGGCGCAGAACTGAGTTCTCACCCCACTTCCATGAACACAGCAGAAACAAGATGGGAATCTCAGACCTATTCCAAGCCTGAGGGCCTACTTCCAATTCCTTGCATCAGCAACCATGAAGAAAATTCACTACTTTTAGAAAGTCCAAGTAAATCCACCTGTAGTCATCAGCAACAGATCTTTCCCTAGCCTCACCAGGCCTGTTGTTAGATTCTGCACAGTGCTGACCACACACACAGCACACACAACCCAGACAACATGATGAAGGCTGCTGCTAAATAACACTGCGATTGACAGATTTCTCTTCCACCTTCTCATGGTCTCTCATCTCAACACACACAGTTTTCTTTCCTCCTTTACCATTATCTTGGTGATGAGCATTACACATTTATCCATAAATACAGCTAATTTCTATTCTTCACTGAGAAAAAATAAAAATGTCATTTTGTGCAACGCTGATGACTGGGACTACTGTATCTTCTGTACGGAATTTCTAGTGGCATGCCTACTTCTCACTGAACCAAAACCCCTAGTACACTGAAAGCTTTTTGTACATTATACATTCCTCATGGTCCTGTAAGTTACCATATAACCCCACAAAATGGGGCCACATGCACTCACTACTCGGGGTGCACCCCAGGATTCAGGGCCCAGTAACCATCAGTTTATAAACGATGGCAAGGGAAATACTTGCCTCTCACATAAAGCAATACAAAGAAGAAGCCGGACTGCTGTCATTGGAAACACTCATGGAAACACCCAGGCAGTGACACTGCCACTCGATTGCAACACCCTTTAAAATACACAGTCCAGATCAGCGTTGAGTTGCTGGAATACAAGTGAACTAAAATCTGTACTGGAGCAAGAGCTGGTCTGGCCAAAAGCACTGCAAGCTCTTACATTAAGTTCATAGACAGCTCTCTCAAAACAATTTTCTTCCAGAACAACCTGATGAAGCATTTGAACGCACGACTCCAACTGTAAAATATTCTACATACTTCCTGTGGCAAGTACATAGGCTTCTTTAGAAACCAGTACATCCATAACTTCATGTGTTACTTATTATCCAGTTCCCAAAAAATTGACATCTTTCAGTCTAGAAATCCAGGAGTATCAGTAATTTAAAAAAACCAAAACCAAAAAACCAACAACAAATAACAATTTAAAAAAACCAAACAAACAAAAAAACTAACAACCGTCAGCTATTAAGTTACATCCAGAATTAGAATTCAACTGGAAAATGCCTCTGGATGCTACTAAAACAAAATTTTCCTGAATTTCCAAAATGCAATCTGCCCTGGGTTGCAAAAAGCTTACAACCTTTCTAAGCTATGAACGCTTCAAACAATACATTGCTCTGTAACATCCACGTCTCAAAATTTTCAAATCATCACCATAAAAATATGGAGTTATATGGGATCTCGAATGATTATTCTGTGAATTTCATGAAATCCAGAAACTTCGGGAAACGAAAACCTCAAAGCTAATTTACCCTTCAATTAGCTATAAACATGTCTGCTTATTCATATCCTGAAAAATAAAAAATAAAAAAAAATCAAAGCAGGAGCGCTTTTTCGCGTGTAATTTCCAGGCGCTTACCATAACCTTTATTTTCATTGTAATAACTCACGCTTTTGGGAGTTGATCTAGCGTTTTAACCGGGGGGGGAGGGGTCTCTCGGGGGTCTCTCCCAAGGATCCATCGCGGCCGCGGCGCCATTTTAGGAGGCGCAGAGCGGGCGGGAGGCGGAGCCGAGGCTCCAGCACAGTCGAGGGGCCGCGGCTCGCCCGGCCCCAGCTCCCGGCCAGCTCCCCCCGCCCGGCCGCGCCGAGCCCCCGGCCCGCCCGAGGGCCCCGCGCCAGCCCGGCTGAGCGGCACCGCCCCCGCCAGCAGCTCCCTGCCCGGTCCCGCCGCCTCCCCGCAGCCCCTCTGCTTCTCACCTTCTCGCAGAGGCTCTTCACCTGCCCTTCGGACAGCTGCTTACACTCGTTGAGCTGCTCCACCCACTGGTCGAGCTCCTTGGTGAAGACCTTCTCCTCCATCCCGGTCTCCCCCTCCTCCTCCTCCTCCTCACCGGCTGCTGCTGCTGCCGCACCGCCCCGCGGGCCCCTGCGATCCGCGCTCCCCACAGCGGCGGCGGCCGCAACGCGTCAGGGCGGGCAGGCAGGCGGGCGGGCGGGCGCGGGGAGAAGGCAGCCCGGGGTGCTCCGGCTGCGGCAGAGCTGCCGCTCCTCGCTCCGCACCGTGTAATGGCCGCCGCTGCTGACGTCACCGCCTCACCGCGGGGAGGGGGGCGCCGCGGGAGCCGCTAACGCATGCGCGGCGCCCGGGCGGGGCCGCGAGTGCGCTCTGAGGGAAGGGGGCGGATGAGGGCAGTGACCGCAGGCGCGCTCGCCTGCCCGGCGGGCAGTGGGTGCTTGTATTCCGGTCCTCGTTCCTGCCTCTGGTCCTGGGCTCCCGGGGGCTGGCGCTCACCCCATAGGGGGGGTCCATTTGAGGGGCACAGCTCAGCCTCGCCTGGTCACAGCCCTGAGGCGGGAGCCAGGGCACTGCTGTGAGGGGTCGTTGGCTGTGCCGGCCCGTTCTGAGCCCGGGTGCTGAGCGTCGGTTCCTCGCGAGGCACAGGTTGGGCAGTCTCCGCCTGCCAAGCTCCTGCTGTGGGATGGGGAGGCGATGTTTCTGAGGGCTTTGTGCGGCTCCGCAGTGTTTATGATTTTCCCTGCAATTAATGCCTGGAGGTGTCTCTGAGGGGGGTGCAAGAGACTGATGCCAGGGTCTGCGCAGTGACAGGACGAGGAGCACTCGCTATAATCTAAAACAAAACGCTCCACCTCTGCGCGAGAAGTAACTTTAGGTTGTGGGTAGCAGAGCACTGGAAGGGGCTGCCCAGGGAGGGCGTGGAGTCTTCCCCTGCAGATTTTCAAAACCCCCCTGGACACGTTCCTGTGTCATCTGCTGCAGGTGACACGGCCCTGGCCGTGGGTGATCTCCAACCCGAGCAATTCTGTGATGCTGAGCTTCTGAGCTCAGTTACTGTGTCCTTCAGAAAAGAGACAAATGGAGGATGCTTGCTGGTGTTGGGTACTTTGAAATAAAGCTTTTCAGTTCTAAATCATGAGCATTAAATACCATCTAAATTGTACCACCTGGTAGTGCTTAGGTTAAAAAGGCTGCGATGCATTTCTTTAAAACAATTTATGTGAAAGAGTTCTTGGAAGTCCGGAGTTTATGACATTTTTAGACAGAAGTAATGTATGAAGTGCAGTGTAAGTGCTCAGTAAAAGAAATTAGTGATGAGCCTTTCAGGAAACTTTCAGGAAGGCAATATTTTTTCAAGAACTAGTGACCTCAGCTACCTTATTGTACAACTCAGATGCTACCTAAGGGAAAATACGTTAGTAAGACACAGATAAGTTGCAATTAAAAAAATGTAGAAAATATTCAGAATAAATTTCTAATGAATTATGTATTTTGTTGCAATCTGTATCTTAAATTATAGAGGAAGATTTCTCTTAAATAAAGGTATTAAATGATCAGTTAAAAAAGTAAGATTTTTTTTTTTCACTTAAATGGGTCAAAACATTGCTAAAATATTCACTTGATAATTTCAAGAGAGCACAATGACTTTTCCTAGTTGTGTTGTCTTGGTTGTCACTTGCCTAATACCAAGTCTGACTTGTTAAATTCTTTGTCTACTAATGAAGGACATTAAAAATTCCATAGTGAGCAAGGGGTAAGGAATGTTTGTCAGTCTCGGTTTCTTCTTGTCATACTCTCCTGCTAGACATCAGTTGGTTTGAATTGCCTGGCTTAGGTTTTGTTTATCTTCCAAAATAATTTTGCTGTTCTTACAGAGGTTCTTGCCTTCATATGACCTTAGTTTTGTGCTTAAAGCTGCAGAAGGAAAAATACCATTCACTGAGAAGTGATAGGGTTCAAGAATTCACTCTGTAGCACATCTTCCCAAAATAGTGTTGAACAAATATATGCAAAAAATATGAAGCGATAATATCAACTCTTGTGTAATTTGCCAAGCTAAAGTTCATTTTCTTTAATAACTGTTGACTTTCTGGCATAGTTACATGTTTGGGGATCACACTTCAAACCATCTACACAAGCTGTATACCTTCCAGATTTCCTCACACCTTCCAAATAAAACATGGCAAAATTTCAGTTCAGTTTTGTAGGCAAACAAGCAAGGTTAATAGTTTCTTCCTGCTGGTGTGGATCAGACTGGTCACTTCACAGATTAACAATCACTGCTGTCTTCAGAGCAATTGTGATGGTTCCCAGGAGCGTAGTGGCAAAGAAAGAAATGCTTGAAAAGACTGTCAGAGCTCTTTTTCGGACAAACTCCACTTGGGAAGGGGTGGGTGATTCAGCACACCCTGCTTGCCGCTGAAAGCTGAAGCCATGCCACTCACTGTAGGAGATTTCAGGAAATTCAGGATTCATTTATCTGGACACTCACAGAGAAGGGGAAAGCTTTGGTTTCCATCTCCATTCTGAGCATTAGCTCTGTGTTTTATCCTCATACTCTTTTGAATTGTCTGTGTGTGGATCAGAAATCAGATCTCCTTTCTCCCTCTGACTTGAGAATGACAATTAATAGTTTAGACTATCACAGTTGTTTTTGTCTTCTTAGATATTTATCTGAGCCTTCAAAGGAGAACGTAATAATGAAAAGATATATGCTGTGTTGCATAAGTTGGGTGTTTGTCATAACTTCAGATACACAGTAAGATTAAACTGTAGTCTGTGAGATGGCAGTAATAAATTTAGTATGTGAATATATGCCAGATATGTGTGTGTAGGTAAGGAGCTGTCTGGGTGTGGCTGCCCCTGTGAGTCAGGGCTGTGGAGGCCACACCGCTGTGCTGACACCTGAGTCAGGGACCCATGTGTCACATGTCTGGCATTCTGCAGAGAGGTGAACTGCTCAGGCTGACTGCACTGACATTAATACACCTCCAACTGTAGGTTATTCACCTCTTAGCCTATAGTGCCGACTAATTCTGTGCTAGTCTGAAATTAATCTCAAACTCATGGATGAGGGTGTTAGCAACTGCAGTAATCTTACCAGTAACGCAAACATTTCCATTGTACTATCAGTGTTTAAATTAAGATTTATACAGATTTATATCACGCCATCCAACTATACAGTGTAATGTCAACTTAGCATTGTAGAGTAAGGAACACGTAAATTAATTTTCTTCACACTTAACTCTCTGTGAATATTTTAGTGATTCTAAATTATCCATCAATGCATGTCCAAAATGTCTGTTGCTATGGTGTTTTAATACTAAATGCAGAATTAAAGGACTATGCAGTACAATATAAACACTGTACTATACAATTTGAAGCCTATACAATAGTGTAACAATGAGTTGCCACCTTTAGAAGTAGGGCTGCCAACTTTGATTAATGCATTTATTTCTGCAAGCAAAGAATATAGACACTGGTACATCAGTGTGGAAGTCAACTGCCTATATGAGGAAAGGCACTTCTGATCTAATAAATTCAGAAGTACACATTATGTAATCTTTTGCATATTCAGATACTGGTCTCTACTGGGTAAAATATATGTTTTGTGTCTTAATAGTCCCATTAAATCAGATAAGCCTGTCAGCTTAAGTAGAACCATTGCAAAAGACCAAAAGAAAAACAGAACACATTTACAACAGATGTTACATCACCACAAATACTATTTCTGTGTATTTGACTGATTTCAGAGTCCAAGTAGTACATGACAAAATCAGTGACATCGGTAATACCACTATCAACAGAGGCCCACTCACTTCAACTGAATGGCTCCTGTAAAAGATGGAATCTTATTATTAATCACCTTGTGTACCACAAAACATATTACTGAAATCTGCTAGTTCATCATTCAACCTCGTGTTGTAGATAAAGCAGGAAATGCAGTCTTACTGAAAGAAGAAATTACAGAGTAACCATGAAAAATCACATTTTCAAATCACTATGGTTACAGATATTTCATAGTCAAGAGTCCTTTAAAAGCTAGGAATAGAGTGCTGATTCTTCAGTGTTAGGAGCTTCACATTTTGCAAATATTTTGTGTCCTGTTCTCTCCATGTGAGCGTGGCACTGAACTCTCTGTGTCCAGCCTGGCTGGGTAGGAGTACTGGGGCAGTTGGTACATCTTTGTGCCCCTGAGCAAGCAGCCACGTTCCTCCTACCTATCATCTACCAGTTTTAATCCCTAGAATACTTGACAAGCACTCTGCCAGGACAAATATTATCTCTTTATTGCCAGGTGGACAAATACATGATTTCAGCCCGATGAGGAAACAGATACTGAAATTAACTCACTTTCCAAGCATGACAGAAGCATTAAGAGTCGAGAGTAGAGACACCAGTTCAATAGATACTTTGGCCCATCCCTAAATTCCTTCCTTTTAAACAGATAACATAAGCATCTGTGAAATGTCCTGCCCAACTCATGCTGGGAGGCTTTAGGCTGATTGCTGGTGTAACACTCTGATCAGCACAGCTTGTGTTACAAGTGCTTTCTTTGGAAAAACTCCTATTATTCAGTCTTTTCCATAAGCTATGTTTAAGTTCACAATAAATTATTAATATCTACAAGCAGTTGTCATGGAGATAATGTGATCCCAAGTATGTTTTTTGTAAGTGGCACAAACCTGGCACATCCCACATGCCTTCTATGAACAATTCCTACATAATGTTTCCTGTGTTAGATATGGGGCAGATATATATCTTTGCTTCTTATATATCTTCACTCAATGGGGAAACCACTGCTTCTGGCTTTCAGATGGCTGGCTTTAGGAATATGAAAAATATAGGACTTGTAAGACATGGGGTTTTTTAAGCTGCAGCATCTTAGCAAGGGGCTGAACTGCTCACTTCTGTGAAATCTCAAACACAATGCAACATCCAAATTATGGCTAAAAGCTCGCAGGATGTATTTTCTCTCCTCATCTTGGTCCACAGAATTATGCCAAAATGTAGTAATTAATCCAAAAGAAGGCAGCTGGCTAATGTAGCTGGGCAGGCTTCAGGGCCATAATGAGGATAGCTTTCCTTAGAATGAGACTGCTATCCTATTAAATGTCTATAAATTCAGGTGACATTTTGTTTGGGATTATCATAACATTTCTACCTTTTAACTGAGCCCTTGCAAAATAGTTCACTGTCCACTTCAATCATTCTTACCTTTATTCTGCTCCTATTGTCTGGTACTGGAGATTCTGTTACACTTCAACCGGGAAACATCTGACTGTTGGAACCATTCTGTAGATCTTTACTTGGGAGAATGAAGGAGATTCTCTGCATAACTGTTGCTTCTTTTTTTTTTTTTTTTCCCTTTTTTTTTTGCTTTTTTTTTTGCTTTTTTTTTTTTGCTTGATTGATATTTACTCATCATTATAGTTACTGTCATAATGACCTTGGGCTGGGCCAAGCAGTTAAGCTACAGAAAGGCTGCAAAAAAGAATTGCAGCAAGAAAATTTGAGTATTTGCTCCCTCACTTTCCTGCCCAGTGAATGTATGTTTCTTTCATAGCACTGCCACTGTCTTGCAGTGAAGGAAGCATAAAGTCAGCTGGGGAATACCTTGGCTTCTAGTGCAAGTTAATATGATATCCATGTTGGTTTAGAGATGTTGCAGGTGTCTTGTGTGACAAAACAAACCTGCTAAGGATGGCTTGGCTAAACTGCTGCCTTGTCCTCCAGCTCAGCATCAGTTCCCAAGCCCAGTTCCAGTGCTGGCTGCTGCTTAAATGCTTCCTCTGAAGAGAGTGCCTGGGGAGGGAAATTTTCTTATGAAATCTCTTTGTGTATGTGCTAAAGGACTAGGGAAAAGTTCACTGCACAGGCACACTTAGGTCCTGATTTCGCTTCACTGTGGTTAACAAGTATATCATTAGTAATAGATAGTTACAAATAAGAATCTGATCTTATTTTTAACCTAATACTGAATCAGATCTAATTGTCATAGGTGGGTTCACTATGTGCTTTGCTCATTGAAGATTCTCATTCAGAATTTCAGCGCCTTCCATCTTCGGCATTAAAAATAGGTGGCAAGTTGGATAATTCCTATTGTTCCAACTCTCGTTTGCAACCTTACATAACAGCATTCTCACCAAAACGTTTATTTTAAGCATGGAGTGGAAGAACATGCTGTAGCAACCTGAAATTATTTGCAGTACTGGGTAGCTGGGTTATACAGAGTCTAGATAGAACTGTCTCTTCTTTTTTTGATGAGCCATTTTAATATTAATGAAAACAAAGATATTAATTAATATCAAAATGTGTAGACTGCCTGAGCTTTGGAATTACAAAGTCCTGTGTTGCCAGTCACAAGCATCCTTAGATAAATTGCCTAAGCAGAAGCTGCTGGTCATTCCAACTCAATGACAGTGTAATATTTGTGAGTGTAATAATAGTAAACATATAAACATGCAAAATGTTTAATAATAATGGTAAATTACTTAGAAAAATAATGACTCCAGGTGGACAGAAAACTGCACTTGATAAACCTGAGCTTTCTCATTAGTAATATTATGTTCATTCACAAAGTACTATATCCATTTTTAGTAGCTAAGACCATTTATCCCTCCAGCCATGAGTTGTGTCACCTGTTCTCACCTTTCTTCATCATATCCATCAAACACATGACTTGGGAAGGATGAAAAATGTTGGGAAGAGTTAGTGATCAGTCCTGAGAATATTAGATAGCTCCCTTCAGATGTAACAAGCTCGTCTGCTCTCCATGTGATCATAATAACAACAAAACCTGATTTATTCTATTTGAATAATAAATTTTATTTTCTCATTTTCTATTTCATTGCATGCTGTGATCTCCCTCCTTGATCAACATCCTTTTCACATTAAAGCTAGCATTTACTTCTCCTGAATACTGTTCTTCTCTACCCCTTTTCCTGTCCATAACTTCCTTTCTTGCCCCTTTTCAGCCTCACTGAATTGGATCAGCCAAATGATCCGCAGTACCTCATGAGCTCTGAAAATGTAATTTTAAACTGTTTTTTCTCCCTGGAGTTCTACATGAGACAAATATAATAAAAATAAAAAATACACTGTTATGAATTTGGGTAATAAAAATCTCAGATTCGGCAAAAGAATGAGAAATGTCCATGAAGAGTGACACATTTATCTCAGTGGTAGATGGCAATGCCAAAATTCTTGGCATTTCAGCTGGAACTGGGAACTTACTGAAGGAGCACCTGACATCCTTAGTGATGTATTTTAGCATCAGTGGTAACTGCTGAACTCTTTCACTGGCAAAGTAACATTCCCTGTTAGCCCCATCCCCACTGTATTGAAGCGCAGGTTTGTCATGTAAGTGCTTCTCATACCTGGCTGTTGGATGCCCAAACCAACAAATCCAAAAAGTTTGCAGGTTAAAGCTGGTTTAGTGCTGGGCTGCCCAAGTGCACACTCAATTTGAGCTGAGTAACCATCAGAGTCTGCCCCTGGCACTAAGGGCATCCAGAGCTCAGTCTTGCTGTGCTCAAAGGCAGGAACCAGTACTAACCCTGCTGCTGGGGCACTCAGAGATTTACTTTCAGGTGTACATATCTAGCACATGCATGATGTTAATTTGTACACTTAACCAGTGTGATTTTTCTCCTCGGATTACAAACTGAAAAGATCAATGAAGTCATGACTGTTGTTTTCACTGGATGAATAATTACTCCATAGTTAAATCATGTTATCAGGTGTATTATCAGAGAGAACTGGTTTCAAGACACTGACATTAACTTGAGCAATTGTAATTTTTCAGTTCAACAGTGAATGCATCGGTATCAGGACTGAATGAATGAGAGGCACTCAGGGCCTGTCACAGCAGTGGCTGGTCTCAGTGGTGCAGAATGAGAGGGAGTGTCCACCTTCACTAGGGATGGTCCCCAGCACACAAGCACTAGGCTCATGCTGTGGGGCACTGCCCAGCAAGTTTAATTTTGATTCAAATTTTACTATCAAAAATAATCTTAAAAAAAAATTCACCTGAACCTCCTCAGAAGAACATTTATTCCAGGAACATCATCACCTTCCAAACCTCAGATACATTACAAGTCATTCTCAACAGTATGACACTTAAATTGACCATTCTTGTGATGAAGCTGTTCCTATATGAAGTCCCTCAATGTAACTTTTCATAAATGGCCCTCTCTGTCCTGACTATAGTTACATTTCCTTTAACGTTTCTTATCTATTACAGCAGCAAATTGTTCATATATTTTCTTCTAGTAGGCAGAAAACTTCACTGGCATAGTTCCTACAGCTCTATTTTTTTGACAGCGTCCAGCTGAAAACACTGGAATTGTACCAAAATCTACCAGGAATTACTCATGTGTAATTAATATATCAAGTGAAAGAATTTTTCACAATAAAGGTGTGTACTTTACAGTAGCCTTGAGATAGGGCTGAGTTCTTCCAAAACAAGTTGTTCTGGTTTTATGGGACTATTTAATGCACTTCTGTGCTAAAGAAAATAACTCTTGTTCTCACTCTGTACTATGAAACCAGTTAGCAGGAGGCACCATGGGCTGGTGAACAAATCTGGAGACAGGAGAGGATGTCTCTTGTATCTCTTTAAAGATCTTCAAGGCCATTTCAATTCCCACTTCCTCTTCTGTGAAGTGTTACACCTACTATTAATTTTGCTGGTTATATGAGCAGATTTTCTAAAGTATAAGGTATCTTAAAGAGTAAAGTCATATTAGGAAAACAAATTCATTATTACGTCTGTGAAAAAGCTTCTGGGCAGTGCTACTGAATGCAAATACTTGCATTCTGTTCATTTATTTTAATGTTAATGCTTTCTACATATAATCCAGAATAAATATATATACACATATACACATATACACATTCCTTGTAGAGAGGGTAGCTTCTCTAAAAAAATACTGACAGAGGGTATGTGTAACATGGCTTTTCACTTGTCTCAGGAGATTATGCAGTGTTCAATATTTTGCAAACACAAAGGTAATTTCACTTAGTCTGAAAAGCAGCTCTGTGTAAGATGGCAGAATCACAGCACTGGACAGTAAGATTTCTAGGTGAGGGAGTGACTGAATGTATCCACGTTAAACTACTAATAAGTATTTTTAAAGTAGAAGTGCTACCAGCAAAGTACAGCTTCTTGTGAAGTGAGACCATGTATGTAGCAGATGCTGGCAGTCCCTATGCATCCAAATCCTTTCTACTTCCCTTTTTTATCATGGGATTGTGAATTGTGCTTTTTTGGTTTTGTAATTAAAGGGTAGAACAGATGGAAAGAACTTGAAGAGCTGCATCCATTAATTTAATGTAGAGAATGTCTCTGTGTTATAATTTATAATGGGATTTTATAAGTTAAAATGGGATTTTACTTGAATGAAATAAAACTCTACAGTGTAGTGCTTGGGAATGTTTACTATATAAGCAGCTTCACTGTTGAAAAGATTTCACTGAGTCATGCTATGACTCTCTGCCAAATACCAATCATATGACCCAGCCAGCTAGAAAAGGGTGTTTCTTCGTGCCAGTACATTTCACATGCCACCCTACACTGAACCTTTTTTGGGCTGTTCACCTGTGGATTTTATGTTGCAGCAAAGGGGGACAATATAATTTACACAATGCCTGTGTAAAAAGAGAGTAGATACCAAGAAGCACAAACAGCTGGTCTAGCATTAAGAATAGTGTAACAAGAGGGGTTGGGTTTGACATGATTTCATAAGTAGATTTAAGGCAGACAATCCAAACCAAACATTGATTCTGGTAAAAAGCAGTGAATATCTTGCCAGTTCCAGGAATCAAGATGCTACCCAGGAGATAACAAACAATTTCAAAAGTTCAGAGAACAAACTTCCTTATTTCTGTTGAGACAAGGATTTTAATTTCTACTGTTAAGAAAGAAAAAAAAAATCCAAAAGTAGATGAATGAGTTTTATATGCAGCAGTGGACACTACTAGGTTTCCCTAAATCTCGTAAAATATTTATACTTAACTGTAAATATTTGAGTGAAACTTGTGTTAGCTACACTTTGGTAAATTTCTATTTTATGCCTGAATTTTTTTTTATCTATGGAAAGCTACAGCAAATGTCTTGTGCCAGTGATTCCTTACTCAGCAAGCTCCAGCTGTCTGACACATAATACCCGTCTCCCACACAGCTCACCATGGCTAGCAATCAATACATTGTCTCCTACATACAAAGGCTACTCCTCTGATAATCAGTCACTAGGATAGGGATGAAATCATCAGGCAAAATAGTGCTAGAAAGAACACAAAGGCTCACACTGGGCTCATGTGTCTCTGCTGCAACCCTTAACTCCAGCTAAAATATCCTACAGATTAACCTGCCTTAGTGACTACTGAGTAAGGAAGTTAACGGGATGAGCACATATAGCACAGAAAGTTTAAATTATATTTCCCATCAGTGTGATCTGTGAAATCACTGTTAGGTTGCATGGGAATAATTGAGAGGTCACAAGGGATTATATGAGCATTTATGTTTCATTCTGTCTTAAGTCTGCTCAGCTCCATTGATATCAACCAAATTGTTTCTGTCTTCAGTACTGCTACACTTGCCTGTAGGCCTTGAAAGAATAATATGTTTATTAACTGTACATATTTATCTGTCACTAAGATCTCAGGTTTTCAAATTTTCAGTATTCAACTGAAGCTGGTCTGCCTGGTGTAAGAAATTAAAACCAGGATGGTTAATGGTTTCAGAATAGAACACACCTCACATCCCTCAGAACAAAGCAGAGCATTGCTTTAAATGGCAGCAGGCTTTGCCAGGAAACCTGGTATGTGGTGCCCAAATCTTCACTGGATGAGATGTGTCACTTCCTTTCCCCAGCTTTCCTTTGTCTTCCCTATACTTCTTCTGTAGCTCTCAGCTGAGGGGTGGCTCTTCATCTGGCTCTTTCTTACTTCCCTACTTTAGCTATAACCTCATCCTTCCTCCCCTTGGAAAGGACTTCTGGTTTGGAGAAATATTCACACCATTTAAGCAAACCTATGGTTTTGGTTAGCAGTCTCTCCTTAGGCATCACTTTGTTGCTCTTCAAACCTCAGTGGAGCACATTCCATGAGACAATTGGCTGTGTTCGAGAGACTCCAGGGGAGATGCAAGTTCTGAATTTTAACAGAATATTTGTTTATCTGATGTAATTTTGTCTCATCACAGCCTGTGTAAGCTCCCTATGGACAGAATTAACCAATGAGTCCAAAAGCCTTACATGAGGAAAATAACTATTTTCTTTCCAAGAGTTGGTGCAGCTCTTTCCCTGTTGGATCTGTCTGTAACACCCCAAACCAACTAGAAAAGAAATGTTAGAAACTCTCTGAAATAATGCTTGGTGCAGATAAGGTAGGGTGTTCTTTTCCTGCCACATTAGCTGAAAATCAGGCTTTTCACTTGGAAAATACATTTCTGCAATTAAGCAACTGTGGTGTTTTTTTCTTAAACATTTACCCCTATATGCAATAAAATACTTAGTAATTTTATTATCAGCTCCTCTGCAGAAAATCCAAATAGAAACTGATGGCAAAGATCAGAACTCCCAGAGTTGCATGGTGGGTGTGACTGTGCTAAAGTGACTCTGTGATCTGTGATCTGGATGTACGTTCACAGAATCACTGAGTGCAAAAGATATTTCTGTATTGGGTAGTTATTTCCACCTTACTCACAAAAGAACCTTTCCCCCCACCCAGTTTTCTTCCAGCAAAGAGGTTCCTGCTTGTGTTAGGATTTCATTTTTCCATAGTGTCCTATTTGCTACCTCTGCAGAATGGTGGGAGGCATACACCATACAGGGAAGAATTTCTAACTTCCCAGAGCCAAAGTGTTTAACAGCAGAGATTAGCTGATTATCTGGTCTTCTCTAACCATTCCTCTTAAACCTGATATTTGCTTAGATCTGAACACAATGAGCACATTTCTAAAATTATTCAGATATTGGTATTCTGTATGAAAAGCGTCATATTTTATTACCAACTCTAGAATAGCATTTTCCATCAGTAGTTCTCAGATATTGGTATTTTGTATGAAAAGTGTCATATTTTATTACCAACTCTAGAATAGCATTTTCCATCAGTAGTTCTCAGAGGGCTTTGTAAAGTCAATACCACTTCACAGGTGAGGAATCGGTGTTCAGCAATGAGAGTATTTACCCCAAACCATCTCAGCCAGCAGCACAATAAGGAAGGAACATGTACAGATAGTTAGGCTGGCATAAGGTCCAACTGATCATTTAAAATGGAAAAGATATTATTTATTTTTGGAGGATTTGCTACCTCAGCCTCCCTTTCACATTTGTTTTTTTCAGCCTCATAGATACTGTTTTTCTTTCTGGGACCTTTGAGGTATGTTCTTCCTTCTTCTGAGATCCAGTGAATGAAATCTATTTTTGTGAGCCTTAAGTCTTACCCCAAGCCCATGGAAGCTTTTTCTGGATTGGGTGACATTAAGTCCCCAGTTCCCTACTTACCCCAGGCCCTCAAAATAAATTTTTAGATAGGATTATACAGGAAAATGCATTAGGAGAGGAAGAGCATTTAAAAATAGCCTTGCATCTAAATGTGGATGTAATCTCCTCTAATTCTCCCAGTATCTGAGCACAGGTCATGGGGCTGTACTAGCCTGGTGTTGGTAAATTCAGGCCATGTGCAGCATATACGCTTCACAAATAGAAATGGCTGGAAGCAAATCACAAGCCAGGAAGCAAAAAGGAACACTATCCTACTGCTTCAGTTTAATCAACAATGCAAAAATAAAGAGGAAGAAATTAAGATGCACCAAAATTGTCCTAATTTTGATGGTGTGACTTCTCGTTCCAACGAAACATTCAAAACTGTTAATATTTCAAATTTTTATATTGTAATGGCTGAATTCAAGTAGTTCTTGTGCTTTAAAGCCACAAAATAAAATAAATATTCATTTTAAACTTAAATATAACAGAGTTCTTTATTTTTTAACTGTTATTTTTTTTGACATTTCAGACTTTTCATAGTTTTTTACTATGTTCTGCTATCCAACTTAGGTTGATTGTACTTTTTTTTCCTAGCAATACCAGCGACCACCTGAAAAATGTAACGGGGAAAGCTAATGAAAAATTTTAAATATGTGACAATAAATAGGAAAATTGCAAAAGAAACTAGAATTTGCATCCTAATTCTTGTGATAAACAGACTTCTAGACTTCACAAGTCATTAACTCTTCCAATTTCCTTATTGCATGAGTTTTGCTGCTCAGCAAGATTCTTTAAATACTTTACAGATACCTCGTGATACCAGATAACATCATAGTTAAGCAGCAATTGCTTTCCCTCAAAAATACAGGATGGACAAGAGAGCCCCTACAACACATACAGTCCCAATAACACATTTTCAGTACAAACAAACTTCTTCCAGTTTCAGTTGAACATGTGTAACAGCAGTTTAACTAATCTCCACTAAGTATTTTCCTAGTTCCAGTTTCTTTTACTGCCTCTGCAGGTAACTTAGGCTCAGTTGCAATCTTGGGTCATGCTGTGGTGACTCAGTTGTTAATGTCTAACTGCTCCTCTTGCTGCAGATCCACAGAAAACAAGAAGATAACTATAAAATGCCTACTAATTTTCTGTTAGCTTCTCTGTTTGTTTGCAATTTGTGTTCTCCAAGTAGATCTTCTTCCCAGAAATGCATGTTTGCATGCTTTCCCTACTCTTATGTTATTGTGCCGATTCCTCATGTGTTTTCTGTGCGTACTAATCCCTGTGACATGCCATTAATTCATGGAACACTAAGTTATTTCAGGCATGGATATTGGAGAAACAGAATTAAAACAAGACTGCAGTATCATAACTATGCAATTTTATATTTTTTCTTTAGATGCTGAATGGGTCAAAGTCTCTGTCAGGGTTTCAGTGTGAAAAGCCAAGGCTGTGGTTCCATGTCCTGGGTGAAGCTGCCCCTCTTTACACTTTCTCCCTATCCAGGCCACAGCATCTCCGTGAGATTTCTTGCAGGAGAAGAATCCAAGCTCAAAATACCCATCTTTGGTCAGGTTATTTTAATCCAGATCAGGTCCGTGACTGGGTTCACCACACAACCCCACATGCAATTACGCCAGCACAGCTTAGGGAAAGATGTGGGACTGGAGAGAAACAACACGACTTTGGGCTGCAGCTGGCAGAGCTGCTGCCAAGAGAGACATTGATCAAGCTGGACCAAATATTTGTTTTGAAATAATTTTGAAATACAGTTTCAGAACACTTGCAAATGAAATGTGTTTGGTTGTTGGGATAAAAGATTTAGCCAAAGCTAAATCTGCCCCTTAACTATACAGAATAAACAGATACAAAATTGGACTACAGACTAAATAGGTCATTTCACTGTTCATATTTAAATATTTAAATAGCAGCTATTCAACAACAAAAATATATTTAATAAGTAGTTTTGATTACTCATGTCTGTCACCCTGCTCACCAAACTACGTCTCACAATCAGTGTTCAGGAGTGAAGAGGCTTCCTGGGCAATGCTGGACCCCTAACTCAGGCATGTCCTCACCTTACTAGAAAACCACAGCTTTATTTTTGTCAATGATGCTGGGACTGGAAAACTTCAAAAACAGAGGTAGTTGAGAAACCATACCTTGCAAAAATTTGTTGTTTAAAGATTAGCATGTAAGAAAATACCTTTCCTTCAAATTATACGGAATGTTTTTCATCTGGCAACTGTTTTCCCTTTAAACTTGAACTAAAAATAATCCTGTTGACTGTTCCAGTTCAGGAAATTTCTACAAGCCAAGTTTTCTTGGTTTTTTTCAGTGGCTGTTGTTCCAAGTTAAGTCAGCTCAGCAACTGCTGACTCCACAATCACAACTGCTTTCATACAACCTTCATTTACTTTCTTTTATTTTTGGAAACCATGACAAAACATCAGCTGGAACATTCAGTCCAGCATTTTCTTAATATATCTAGAATAAAACAGCAGAGGATCATCTGCAAGAGAAATAACCCATGCCAATGCACAGCCTCCTAAAGGGTGTCTCATATCCCTACCTGGAAAATCCTTTAACAAGTGAAGATGTTTCTCATGCTGGTGTTTAAAATCACCAGTGGGTTCTAATTAAAAGAACAATTTTATGCAGCAATAAATATTTTAAGAAGAGCAGTTCTCACCTTCCTAAATATTGCACTATTCTGACAGGCATTAAAATCAGCATTTCTCGTCTTTCAGTGGTTCCACATCTCTGCTGTTACTCTGTGCTTTGAAGGAGAATTTGATTTTGTTTCTTGTGAAAAGTTGGTGAGAATCTGACAACAAATGGTGATGTTTTAAGTTATATTAAATAAAATTTTGTCTTAAACCATATGCCAGTATCTAAAGTAAATCTGCTATTAAACAGCTCAGAGAGCCAAATCCCTCATGAGCAGTAGTAAGGATAATGGCAATTGTGTGCATTAGAAATGGAGCTTATTAGCAAAGGACACAACCAATGGTTTTCCTTTGCAGCAAAAATCCCGACACTATGTCCGTGTAAAAGCCGCGGACAAACACGCTGATATTTACAATTCCCTGGGATTTCCCAGGGAGAAGGCAAACGCAGCTTGTTGTATCCTCGACAGAGGGAACACAGCGATGTCAGCGCTCCGCAGCCTCGGGATGATGGAAGAAATCCGTGGATTGCGAAAGGCTCCACAGCCACACCTGCTGGCTCGGCGGGATCGGCACAACACGGGCGAAACCGAGCGATTTTTGGAGAAATCACTCCACGACAATGCTTAATGCTGTGGCACGACGGGGTGCCCTCAGGGGGTCAGAAAAATGGTCAACACTTTAAATAGTGTTACACCAAGTGCTGTATAGAGGTTCTTGTAAAAACCTCTTTGCAGCCAAGCATGAAACAAGCTAAAAAATAGAAATTGCATCTCCTGAGCTCCCATAACCTGTTGGTGCTTCTTTGTACATTAAAAGGTGATTGCATGGTATCTGCTATTCGACTGGAGAGTTTGCTCACCCTTTACTCACCTTCTGTCTAGGTGGCAACAAAATGGGGTTTTTTCACTGTTCACTGCATGATTTCTTCACTCTGCAAAGGGCCAAATCTGGTGTTTTTCCATGATACGGTTATGCCTTGTGAGGAGCAGGCTCAGCAAAGTGAAGACTTGGCCACTGTCTCTGCTCTACTCTTGTGCAGGAGAACAAATAAGCAATGTTTTGTGAAAGATCTTACAAATCTTAGGGAAATACAGGCTTTTGGGATATTCTTGGGCTCCTCTGAGTATCTTTCCTTTACTGCACACACACACACAACCCAAGGACAGTTTACTCCACAGAAGTGGTTTACCAATGTGTACATAGTTATGGACTGATATCTGATCATATCATTAAATAATCCATAAATTAATATCATCAGGTGATTAAGAATCTTCTCATCTAGTGCTATCCAGTGTCTGTTTCCTACTGAAATTATCTCTTATTTTTTTTGTCATTGCACCTACTTTAGTAACATCTGGGATGTCTGGGCCTTATTCTGTTGCTGTGTAACCTAGTTCACAGTTTTTGGCTCATCGTTTTGAATAGGTACAGTGGGTGGGTGGAAGGTGAATTATTATTTTAGCTCCTAGTTCTAGGGTAGGTAAGGGCCCCAGAGTTTTATCTAAATTATACTGGAGAAATTATTCCCTCTAGGAGGACTCTGCTGGCTGAGGACTGTCCCAAAATACTCTTCTAATTTTCTAGATAGAGGTTATGAATGGACTGTCAGGATAGCTGAGGCTGTTTTACCTCCCTTTAGCTAGTCCTTGTATCTTTTATTTCCAAACTGCATTTACATGTGCTGCCCTACCCTTTATGTTTCTGTGAATGTGATTCACACTCAGGAACAGCCTGAAGTGCTTAGAGTCATGCAGTTTTTGAGCACGGAGTAGGAAATTCGACAAATAAGATCATCAGCTTAAAACTTCTGGGCAGCCAGGAAAATGTAGCATCTCTGGCTACAAACTCTTCCTCCAACATGCAAGATCTTCTCTGAGTGTATCAGAAGACACAATGCATTTTCAGCTCAGCTCAGGCAGCTTTGGTCTCCCTGCCAGCAGTGTTTCCAAAGCTGATTTTACCATATCCACATCCACATGTTCCTCTTCTGCATACCTGAGGGACATTGCCCAACTTTAAGACTGTCAGTCTAGAGCTTCTTAAACTAAAGAGCCCACATGAGAAAGGTAGGATCCCTATCTTCTGTAAACAGTCTGGAATATCTGATTAAATAGTTTAATTATTGCCTAATTTGAGTCATATGAAGCATTTTCTGAGAATCTCTGCTTCTCTTCCTTGGCTGTTCAGATGAAAAACAGATGCTTCCAACATAAACAAATAAATCTGATGTCTGAAATAGATGGACTAATACCCCTCTAAAGCTAGAGGGAGAGACCAACTTCCTGCATCATGTCTTCATTCTGAAAGAATATCCTCCATCTCTCCATTTCCATTTAGCTTCCAGCTACCACAGCTGGGTGTTGGTGGCCACTCCTTAAGGGGAACACTTTATAATGTCCCTTTATGCTGTGTCTGTGGGATTCATCTTACATGGAAAAGAAAAGAAACCCAAATAAGCATACTAAGAGAAAATAAAACGAATCTTCCTGAAAGCTCTCCAAATGTTTGTGAAAGATTTTGAAAGGTTACAAAGACTTCTGAGGAATCTAAGTAGCCTAATGGATAAATTGCTTTCCCTTCCTTCTCTTCAAAGCTCAATTTCATTTTAAGTGTTTAACTTAGTTGCTAAAACTCAACACCTTCTGAAAATGTATCTGTAACAAGCCAAGCCATCATCAACAAAACCAATTACTCTGGAGATTTTAACATTACAACTATCAGAGATTTGGAAAGACGAGAAAGAGAAGGAGTTACCCCTTCCATAATTGAGCAATGGGGGAAAACCTGGCCTCTGGCCTTTCCTTTTCCCTGTCCCTGAGAAATGAATGAGATCCTTCATTCCTCTGCAGCAACTGCATTTTCTATGAGTCAGAAGAGCCTGCTGCTGGTGAAAGCTTCACTGGGCTGTCTTCAACCGAGTGCTTCATCCTTTTTGTTTGAGTTTTCATGGCGTTAATCAGTTATTAAAAATGTCTGGTATCATCACGAGCATTCTGGATTTGTTAAAAGCTTTTTGCTTGTCATTTATTTTAAGACTTAATGAACAAGCTCTCTTAGTGTAAGAAGACTGTTTAGGTATGCTCTTAAAAATGAAATACAGCAAGCTAGTAAAAAAGAAAATGCATCTCAATTAGATTATTCTTCCTCCATCTGTTCTCTTAGATCTTTTTATGGCAGGAAATTGCCTATTGGATTTTTGATTTTGCTTAATGGAAATGGCAAAATTTAAATCCATTCCCATTCCCACTGACATCAGGGGAAACAAAATTCAGTGTCTGAACTTTTTTTTTAACCATTAGTGTCTGCAACTGCATCTCGGTGAATATAGTAATTATAACATCAGTGAATTTAAATTAACTGAAATACTTAGAAAACTGTGGACTCACACTTATACTACTGAGTCTCCTTGGAATTTCTGAAAATCTCAACTTCTCTAATTAACAATTTCTGATATGCCATTCTTCCTGTGTGGACAAACCAATTTAGACCCTGTGAGTTCACATATGACTTTGTGGCAACAGACCATAACTGGGTGGGATTTATAACAGGAAGAGGGGCTTCTAATAGGAAATAGCATTTCCAATAAGCCAGTGACCTGGGGAAACCTTTTCCTTGCATTTTTTAGGATGCTGAACTTCAGGAAGTACCATACCTGAAAATCCTGGGCTCTGTAAGAACCTCCAAGTGTTTTTGAAAGCATCCAGCTGCTTGACAAACAGGACATTATGAACAGACAATAAATCATCTGGTTAAAGAGATATAAAGATTGTATACCATATTCTTCTTTTGTATCCATATGGAGATTGGTACAATACATTCCAAATCTCTCATCAAAACCCTACTATCTTCAAAACTGGAACGAATCCAAATATCCAATACCGCTGTGTTCCTCCCTGTGCTTCCTCTCAGAGAAGAAGGAATGTAAAAGCAGATCCTTCCCGCTGACTCATCCTGCTCTATAAACTGTATCTGAGGTTTGAGACTAATGGAATTATCCTGGCTTGTTATTTACCTCCATGTTTATAGCTCAGCACTGCCAGAATAGCTACTGCAGGGTACTGTTGTTATAATTACTACTAATAATAATGAATATCTAAAACATGAGTGAGAGCATGACTTATAACAAATGTTCTCTCTCCTCTTCACAATTCCAAAGCCCTATAGAATTTCATAATAGTAGGTGGACAATAACAGAATTTTACAAAATGCAGAATAAACTCTTCAGTGGAAATCAGTACACACTTGGAAAAACTTCCAAGTTACCACGTTGTTAACCATGTGTGCTATGTCTCCAAAGTTCCACTATATTGCTTTGTCACTTTTCCAACATTTTCTCTTGCAGTGCTCCATAGAGAGCCCTTGTCACTGATCACCCAGGGGCTCAGTGACGGACGTTTTTGATATGGAAAATAGGGAAAACCATCTGCAGGACAAACAGGCACAGGTTACTTGGGAATAACACAGATTGCCATCTTCTACAGGTTTATAAATCAGCTCTGCTGTTTGGTTTATATAATAACAGTGCTATTTTTAAAGATAAACGTTGCTCTGCTTTGACTGAATCTGCAACCAGAACATGATTGTAACTCTGACTTTAAATGTAGCATATTACATGTCACCTTTTAAATTTAGCTTTTATATGATGATTTTCCTTTCTGCTAATGTGGCATTGTATCCAAAAGTTCATGTGCAGGGAAAATGCTTTTTCTATACCAGTTGAATCAAAGGTGCCACCCCCCTCCCAAAAACCCCGCACATATTTTTTTCATGCATAGGGTCTTTTGAAATCAGTTAAGGACCCCTGTTTCATCGTGTAACTATATAATCTGTATAAACATCACCAGGGGTAGCTCATGTTTAAGCAAAACCTAAATCAGAAAGTTTAGTAATTCCACTTAGTGTTAACAAAATATTCTCAGATGAAATCATGGTGTATAACAAAGGAAGGGGAAAAATAAAAAGGGAAAAAAACCCAACAAAACCAAACAATACAATTTAATAAGAAGCAGATTCTGTTTGTTTTAAAGTACTCAAGGCATGAAAGCACAGACTGAAAAAACCCTCCTGCTAGATCAGAACAGACTCTGAGGCACAGAGTGCCCTCATTTCCCAAAGTCATCAATGTTCTGATTGTACTGCAATTAGCAACTGCTAATGTAGGTGATGAGCAAAAGAGAGCAGGATTTTGGCACAGTACAGTATGGATTTCGGCACAGTACCCAACCCATCAGCAGCAGGACAAACCAGAAGTGATTAAAAGACAGGAGACAGTGAAGGAGAAGGACAAGGTGGGAATGCAAAGTACTGAATACTTTCAGCTCTTTCAAATTTCAGGGAAGGGTCCAAATTCTCTGGAGTATCACTGCTGCTACCCAAGTCCTCCTTCAGTCATCCAGTCCAATGTTCCAATTCTGCAGGTAATTTCGTACCAGTTGTAAGCCTTAAACCACAAAACTACCCCTTATTCTTAATAAAGAATTAACACATTTGATATCTGTATGACAAATCACAACAATAAAGAAAAGGTGTGCTCTAGAAGCAATAACATTTTATTTATGATTAATCTTTCCATGAATTCTTCCATGATTGTTGTGAAGGTACTCAATTGCTTGTTCTAAGTGGAAAAGGTATTTTTAAGACCTTTGTTATCCAATCCATGGAAAATAACTCTGGAGCTCATCTAGAATTGTATGAGTGGCAAATTCCAACACTAAGTGAAGTCTTTTCTTTCTGCTTGAAAACATGAGTCAGGTTAACAATATTCTTATGATTAAATCATTGTTGGTAAAAGAAGAAAAACACTTTCTACCATGGATTTTTATTTCAATTCATAGAGACTTCCTCTAAAAGGCTGATAACAAAAACTGTAATTTGCTTAACTAAAGACTGTCATTAATTTTAAAATACACTAGAAGTCTTTGTTTCTGCTCCCTCAGCCTTTCTCCAATATTCAAACATATTTATCACATTACTTTTCATGGCACATCTTCAGGCTCTGAACCAATACTGCTGCATCAGGAATACAGCAAAGAAAGGAACAGCACCTTTCATCAGCTTAAAAATATCCTCTTGAATGTGTTTTATTTACGCTAATAAATCATAGATAAGAACTCCCATATTAAAAGAGTCACAGTAAAAATGTACTTTTTCACACTGAAGTCCATTTACCATTTTATTTTTACATTACTAGCTGCTGATAATTTGAAGCAATTTTAGGTTAACTCTAAAGCAGGCTTTAACTCAATATAAAAGAATCTCTTCTTTTAATTACACCCCTCCCTTTTTTTTCAAATTGAGGGCTACATTATCACTGGTGCCAGGTCTCACTAGTGCCACCAAGAGCCGGGACATCAGTCTGTATTTAGAGGGAACTTCGAGGGAAGCTGAGGAACCTGTATGGCAAGATGTGCCATTATGCCTAATTAAAAATTGATAAGAGCTAAATTTTTAAAACATCCAGTTACTGCAAGGAGTGGTAATGGGATGGATATAAAGTATAGAAGTAAGACTCCAAACAAGCGAGAATCTAAATTTATAACCTTGTATTCCGACTACTAGTTATTGTTTCTGTACTTTGCAGAAGTTAAATCACAGTGAGCTGGTGTGTCTGGCAAGGAGAAAAACAACCTGGCCTAAGTCCAGACTGAAATTCTTGTGGACTTTTCACAAGCAGAGGTCTGAACTCAAACTGTGCTTTTAGGGGAAATCTCCCCACTGCACCCCAATGCTGAAATGTCTTTGTGAGGAAATATTCTGGATGGCACAGAACTGGTGCAATGAACAGACTGCCCCTTCCGTGGCCAGTGTGCACTGGGGATCTCGGGGAGAGAACAGAGCCAGTGATGCAATCCACAGCTGGCAGAAAGGCCACCCGGGGAAGCTCAGCCAGGGCACTGTGAGCTCCAAGGATGGCCCCTTGGAACTGCAGAACTCAGCCAGCTCTGCTTTCCCTCTTCCATGGCCTGCTGGGGCTGAGGATGGGCGAGAACTCTGCGATGGAAGCACCCCCAGCAATGCCCGTGCAGGACACCAGGTATCCACCCAGCTCACCCACATCATCCTGGGTATCTCAGCTTAGAAACAGCTTGGTTTTGTGAAATGCTACACAAGAATCTAGTACTTACTCAAGATTAATACAGAATGTGCTGTAAAAGATTACCTTTAACTTAATGTCATATTCTATCAAATAGCATTTTTTTAAAAAATAGAAATAAAAATTGAACTTGAAACAGATTTCTGATCAGGAAGTTGTTATATCCATCCCAGTATTATTCAAGAAGGAGCACATCACCTTCTGTTCTAGACCAAAGACTGTGTAAGGATTTTTTCCAAGTGTTTGAAGCACTGTTACAGTGCATAGCTTTAATGGTTGCACAGAAAAAAACCTCTGCAGGCACCAAATGACAAAGTTAGTGTTGTAATTTTTGTTCCCATTTATCTCTGGAAGTTAGTAGGTTACAAGTACATGTTGAACTAAAATGCCCATAGTGACCATTTTAATAGCAGTGATGCATTTAAGTTCATTAAGCAAGGAAGTACTGGAAATAATCTATATCAGCAAATACAACTCTAAAGTGGATATTTAGTGCAGATTTCATTTTGAGACATTAAACCACTTTTGCAAGGTCAGAGCCTCTCTTTTTTTGTTAGTTGGGACAGATTTTTTTTTGCAAGTAGCTTGGGATATATTAATTTTAAAATATATATGTGCCATGCAATCAACAGAACAGAAGTATTATTATTATTATTATTATTATTATTATTATTATTATTATTACTACTACTACTACTACCAGCTACATGTTATTGCCAGGTAGGATTAAAATATTCCATTAGATAACCTCAATACGCTATTCCCCAGTGGTGTCAGAGGAGATAGTGCTGAAAAAGTTCCCAAGCCAGGAGGAATCAGCAAAGGATTTCAGATTCAACTCCAGCTTGGTGCTGGTGTTCAGTTTCTGTTTATTTACGTGCACAGGCTGAGACTGACTTGGGCTTCAAAGTGCAGAGAGCTGCCTTGGGGACAGGGATGCCCTGTCTGGGCTCCAAAGCAGCACCTGTTAATACCAAATTAATTAATGTTGTTAAGTAAAAAAAAAAAAAGATAATAATTTAAAATTTTAAAAGTTTAATAAGAGTTAAATTAGGGACAGAAAAATATCTACTGCTGGGGTACTTTTGTAAATTAGCCAAAGAACACAGCTTCAATGCAAAACATTGTTTTTTACATATTGTTACATTGATGGGGTACATGGATATTTATGAGTTTATACATAATTTAAATATTTCCTTGAGTCTTTCACGTTCTGGGAATTCTTTTGTTTGGTTTTATCTTCTGACTTGTCTGCAGGACATTCTGTAGGTGAGGTCAATATTTTTTATTTCTTCCTGTGTTTCTGTCTTGTTTCATACTCTTTAATAGTGAGGAGTCGATGAATCTTTCTTGGATGTTTATGTTCTGCTTTCTGTTACTGTTATCACTTGGAGAGGCCAATCTGCAGGTGAAAGAAATTACAGTAGTTTCACGATTATAAACTGCACCTGAATATAAGCCGCACTTCCGGGTAGCTGGGAAGACCACGGGATTTGTCCATATATAAGCCGCACCTGAATATAAGCCGCGGGTTGTTTTTTTTTTTTTTTAACTCCACACGGCAGAGGGGCGGGGCGCTCTGGCCCGGCCCCACACAGCCCGGCTTCCCAGCGGCAGGGGCCGGGCTGCCCTTGCGCAGCCCTCGTTCCCAGCCATCCCCCGTTCCCACCGGCTCCCAGTGGCACAGGGGCCGGGCCGCACACTTGCAGCCCCCGTTCCCGGCAGTCTCATGCTCCCGGCAGCTCCCACTTGCCACTCTGCTTGGCCGGCTCTCACTTCCGGGTTGGCATTTCGCTGGGATTTGTCCATAGATAAGCCGCACCTGAATATAAGCCGCACCACTGGGGTAGGCTGGATTCTTCAATGAAAAAGGTGCGGCTTATATTCGTGAAATTACTGTAATTGCTTTACACTATTCTCTAAGTTGGCCACACAGAGTATTTTAGTCTATACTTTTAACATTTTGTTAAAGCCTACGACGTATTTATCACACTACTATTTATATAAACTATACAGTGTATACATAAAATGATAGATTATACTATAAAAAAGCTGGTAAAAGTAAGTATAAATTGTACTATATTGAAATACATCTAAGAAGCTTATCTATGAATGTGAAAGCCAATATTATATTGCCATTTATAACATTAAGCAACTTTCATTTTGTGTACAGGTCCAAGCTTGGGTTGGTTTTTACAGATTACTTTCTCTCTTCCGAGTTAACAGGAGCTATATATAAGCTGGATAAAGGTAGAGGAGCAGCAGTGGAATGAAAAGTAGAAACATGTGAGGGGAGGAGGCAGAGGAAAGTTCAGAGGAGGGGGTTGCTGCCAGGAATATTCCTCACTAGGGTGGGTAATCATGCTTTAGTGGCTGGGGTATTATAGTTTCCTATTACCAAGCCTTTTGGAAGAGATGCTCCCCTGCATTACCAAGCTTTGTGTGAATTCCTCACTTTTGACATCTGACTGTTTTCCCTAAGGTGGGACACTGGACTCAGGCACTCTGTGTAAATCTTTTCAGAGTTAAATCTCTCTAAATAACCTCTTCTAAATAACGCAGTCAGCAGAGCTGCTGCAGCAGGGCCAGGCACTAACTCGGTGAAAAAGCAGTACTGAGCTTTGTGCTGTTAAACCCTGGGCCGATGCTGTTCCACCACCTGGATGGCTGGAGGCAAAGCGAATGGGCAGGGGATGCAGACAGTGCTTATTTCTGTCATCTCACTATGAGTCCCATGATGTTTTGACCTCCTTAAAATCGTCTGAAAGAAAAGCAGGGAGGCACACGTAACCACACACAAATCCAATTTCAGAGACAGCTTCCAAGACTGCATGTAAGAACTGGGTCACAACTTCAAAGAGACCTGCTCCGTCTGTTGAAATAATGGCATTTTTTAAAAGGGCCACCAAAAGCCAGGACATCAGTCTGCATTTAGAGGAAATTTCAAGTGATGCTGAGGGACCCATATGGCAAAATGAACCATTATACCTAATTAAAATTTCATAACAACTGAATTTTTTAAACATCCAGTTATTGCAAAGAGTGGGAGTGGGGTAATACACAGCACAGAAATAAGAATCTAAATGTATAATCTTGTCATCTGACCACGACTAATTGTTTCTATACTTAGCAGAAATTAAGTTAAATCACAGTGAGCTGGTGTGTCTGGCAAGGAGAAAAATCCCACCAGAGTGGGATCCTCTCCTGCGTGAGGCAGAGCTGCTGTTTGAGCGGCCAGGCCCGGGGTGCGGCAGGCCGGGGGTCTCTCCCGGACCTCTTCCCACCCGGCCAGGCCCGGGGTCTCTCCCGGACCCTTTCCCGCCCGGCCAGGCCAGGCCCGGGGTCTCTCCCGGACCCTTTCCGGCCACCTCTTCCCTCTTCCGCCGAGCGCTCGATGGTGCGGTCCGGCGCCACCCCCCGTTTGCGCAATGGTGTGCGCGGCGCCAGCCCCGCCCCACGCACGTCGCCGCCATTGCGGGCTGTTTGTGCGGGCGCGCAGCGAGCGCGGGCGGGAGGCGGTGCCGCGGCTCCGCCATGTCCACTCCGGCGCGCCGCCGCCTGATGCGCGACTTCAAGAGGTGAGCGGGGTCCGGACCCACCGCTGCCCCGCGCCTTTATGCCGGGCCCGGAGCTGGCACCGAGCCCCCCGGGGTCGGGGGCGCGCCCCGCGGGGAGCGGTAGTGCCGAGGGGATCGGGGGCACCGCCGGGGGAGCGCGGGGTCCCGCGGGGCAGCGCCGGCTTTGTTCGAGCCGCCTCGCCCGGGCGCCGACGGCTGAGGGCGTCTGAGGATAGGAGTTGGAGGGGTGGCTGCGAAGCAGGGCGGCCCGGGAGCGCTCGCAGGGCGCCGGGATGTCGGGTGAGATGCGGGCGCTGCCAGGCGCCGTGCCCCGGCTGCCAGGGCCCGCTCCCCGCTCCCCACCGGGCCCGCTCCCCGCCGCCGCCGGGCCCGGCCAGCGCTCGCAGGCTCCGGCTTTGCCATTGACAGGCAGGATTCAGAAGTGCTCCAGGCTCGTTGTGTCGGAGGGTCTCTCTGGAAATAAGTCTTTTTTGATAGACACCTTTAAACGAAGCGCAAGGAACTAGCGGACGCTTCGTTTGTGTGTTATAAGAGCCAAAATGCCCTTTTAATGTTTTTACGCACGTGATACTGCGTTTAAAGTTTGCACTCATGAGGAATCTTGTGTAATACATGCGAACTGCTAAAGGAGAAGTTATTAGTTGCAGTCTTCTAAATGTTAGTGACTGAACCACTGACTGGAAATTATTTCCAGTTCGACACCTAAACACACTTGGAGTGTGGAAAAGGGCGGAGAGTTCCCGTGTAAGAGTCACTGTAAGTTCTCCTGACTGGCTCGGTCAGGAGTAACTAGAGGTGAGTCAGCTTTGATAGTGTCTCTTTTTTTAGCATAGCTATGTTATATCAGCCCCTGAAAACACATCAGTAAACACTTGACGTGTGTTGTAGTTGCTTTACGTGGCTGCACGTAAAGCAAAAGCGACCAATGCCTGATTCGTGAATCTAGAAGCAGTAGGAGGTTTTTGGGAAGTGGAGCCCTCCCTCCTCTGCTTTGTGAGTGTTGGTATTTGTTAAGTGGGTGTTGCTTGATTCCCGTTCAAATCAAAACAGGATATTCCGA
>VRYO01002774.1:3418589-3475765 GCA_009812075.1 Sialia sialis
AAAAAAAAAAAAAGATAATAATTTAAAATTTTAAAAGTTTAATAAGAGTTAAATTAGGGACAGAAAAATATCTACTGCTGGGGTACTTTTGTAAATTAGCCAAAGAACACAGCTTCAATGCAAAACATTGTTTTTTACATATTGTTACATTGATGGGGTACATGGATATTTATGAGTTTATACATAATTTAAATATTTCCTTGAGTCTTTCACGTTCTGGGAATTCTTTTGTTTGGTTTTATCTTCTGACTTGTCTGCAGGACATTCTGTAGGTGAGGTCAATATTTTTTATTTCTTCCTGTGTTTCTGTCTTGTTTCATACTCTTTAATAGTGAGGAGTCGATGAATCTTTCTTGGATGTTTATGTTCTGCTTTCTGTTACTGTTATCACTTGGAGAGGCCAATCTGCAGGTGAAAGAAATTACAGTAGTTTCACGATTATAAACTGCACCTGAATATAAGCCGCACTTCCGGGTAGCTGGGAAGACCACGGGATTTGTCCATATATAAGCCGCACCTGAATATAAGCCGCGGGTTGTTTTTTTTTTTTTTTAACTCCACACGGCAGAGGGGCGGGGCGCTCTGGCCCGGCCCCACACAGCCCGGCTTCCCAGCGGCAGGGGCCGGGCTGCCCTTGCGCAGCCCTCGTTCCCAGCCATCCCCCGTTCCCACCGGCTCCCAGTGGCACAGGGGCCGGGCCGCACACTTGCAGCCCCCGTTCCCGGCAGTCTCATGCTCCCGGCAGCTCCCACTTGCCACTCTGCTTGGCCGGCTCTCACTTCCGGGTTGGCATTTCGCTGGGATTTGTCCATAGATAAGCCGCACCTGAATATAAGCCGCACCACTGGGGTAGGCTGGATTCTTCAATGAAAAAGGTGCGGCTTATATTCGTGAAATTACTGTAATTGCTTTACACTATTCTCTAAGTTGGCCACACAGAGTATTTTAGTCTATACTTTTAACATTTTGTTAAAGCCTACGACGTATTTATCACACTACTATTTATATAAACTATACAGTGTATACATAAAATGATAGATTATACTATAAAAAAGCTGGTAAAAGTAAGTATAAATTGTACTATATTGAAATACATCTAAGAAGCTTATCTATGAATGTGAAAGCCAATATTATATTGCCATTTATAACATTAAGCAACTTTCATTTTGTGTACAGGTCCAAGCTTGGGTTGGTTTTTACAGATTACTTTCTCTCTTCCGAGTTAACAGGAGCTATATATAAGCTGGATAAAGGTAGAGGAGCAGCAGTGGAATGAAAAGTAGAAACATGTGAGGGGAGGAGGCAGAGGAAAGTTCAGAGGAGGGGGTTGCTGCCAGGAATATTCCTCACTAGGGTGGGTAATCATGCTTTAGTGGCTGGGGTATTATAGTTTCCTATTACCAAGCCTTTTGGAAGAGATGCTCCCCTGCATTACCAAGCTTTGTGTGAATTCCTCACTTTTGACATCTGACTGTTTTCCCTAAGGTGGGACACTGGACTCAGGCACTCTGTGTAAATCTTTTCAGAGTTAAATCTCTCTAAATAACCTCTTCTAAATAACGCAGTCAGCAGAGCTGCTGCAGCAGGGCCAGGCACTAACTCGGTGAAAAAGCAGTACTGAGCTTTGTGCTGTTAAACCCTGGGCCGATGCTGTTCCACCACCTGGATGGCTGGAGGCAAAGCGAATGGGCAGGGGATGCAGACAGTGCTTATTTCTGTCATCTCACTATGAGTCCCATGATGTTTTGACCTCCTTAAAATCGTCTGAAAGAAAAGCAGGGAGGCACACGTAACCACACACAAATCCAATTTCAGAGACAGCTTCCAAGACTGCATGTAAGAACTGGGTCACAACTTCAAAGAGACCTGCTCCGTCTGTTGAAATAATGGCATTTTTTAAAAGGGCCACCAAAAGCCAGGACATCAGTCTGCATTTAGAGGAAATTTCAAGTGATGCTGAGGGACCCATATGGCAAAATGAACCATTATACCTAATTAAAATTTCATAACAACTGAATTTTTTAAACATCCAGTTATTGCAAAGAGTGGGAGTGGGGTAATACACAGCACAGAAATAAGAATCTAAATGTATAATCTTGTCATCTGACCACGACTAATTGTTTCTATACTTAGCAGAAATTAAGTTAAATCACAGTGAGCTGGTGTGTCTGGCAAGGAGAAAAATCCCACCAGAGTGGGATCCTCTCCTGCGTGAGGCAGAGCTGCTGTTTGAGCGGCCAGGCCCGGGGTGCGGCAGGCCGGGGGTCTCTCCCGGACCTCTTCCCACCCGGCCAGGCCCGGGGTCTCTCCCGGACCCTTTCCCGCCCGGCCAGGCCAGGCCCGGGGTCTCTCCCGGACCCTTTCCGGCCACCTCTTCCCTCTTCCGCCGAGCGCTCGATGGTGCGGTCCGGCGCCACCCCCCGTTTGCGCAATGGTGTGCGCGGCGCCAGCCCCGCCCCACGCACGTCGCCGCCATTGCGGGCTGTTTGTGCGGGCGCGCAGCGAGCGCGGGCGGGAGGCGGTGCCGCGGCTCCGCCATGTCCACTCCGGCGCGCCGCCGCCTGATGCGCGACTTCAAGAGGTGAGCGGGGTCCGGACCCACCGCTGCCCCGCGCCTTTATGCCGGGCCCGGAGCTGGCACCGAGCCCCCCGGGGTCGGGGGCGCGCCCCGCGGGGAGCGGTAGTGCCGAGGGGATCGGGGGCACCGCCGGGGGAGCGCGGGGTCCCGCGGGGCAGCGCCGGCTTTGTTCGAGCCGCCTCGCCCGGGCGCCGACGGCTGAGGGCGTCTGAGGATAGGAGTTGGAGGGGTGGCTGCGAAGCAGGGCGGCCCGGGAGCGCTCGCAGGGCGCCGGGATGTCGGGTGAGATGCGGGCGCTGCCAGGCGCCGTGCCCCGGCTGCCAGGGCCCGCTCCCCGCTCCCCACCGGGCCCGCTCCCCGCCGCCGCCGGGCCCGGCCAGCGCTCGCAGGCTCCGGCTTTGCCATTGACAGGCAGGATTCAGAAGTGCTCCAGGCTCGTTGTGTCGGAGGGTCTCTCTGGAAATAAGTCTTTTTTGATAGACACCTTTAAACGAAGCGCAAGGAACTAGCGGACGCTTCGTTTGTGTGTTATAAGAGCCAAAATGCCCTTTTAATGTTTTTACGCACGTGATACTGCGTTTAAAGTTTGCACTCATGAGGAATCTTGTGTAATACATGCGAACTGCTAAAGGAGAAGTTATTAGTTGCAGTCTTCTAAATGTTAGTGACTGAACCACTGACTGGAAATTATTTCCAGTTCGACACCTAAACACACTTGGAGTGTGGAAAAGGGCGGAGAGTTCCCGTGTAAGAGTCACTGTAAGTTCTCCTGACTGGCTCGGTCAGGAGTAACTAGAGGTGAGTCAGCTTTGATAGTGTCTCTTTTTTTAGCATAGCTATGTTATATCAGCCCCTGAAAACACATCAGTAAACACTTGACGTGTGTTGTAGTTGCTTTACGTGGCTGCACGTAAAGCAAAAGCGACCAATGCCTGATTCGTGAATCTAGAAGCAGTAGGAGGTTTTTGGGAAGTGGAGCCCTCCCTCCTCTGCTTTGTGAGTGTTGGTATTTGTTAAGTGGGTGTTGCTTGATTCCCGTTCAAATCAAAACAGGATATTCCGAGTTTTTATTGTATTTTTATTGTATTATTATACCGATGAGCCAGTGATTCTTTTTCAGGCTAATTAATTTTTCAAGATTGCAGTCAGATGTGTGTTTTATGCCTTTATATTCCTACAAGGACCAGTTTAATAATTTTGAAGTTAAGGCTGGAGAGAAGACTAAAGCTATGGAAAAAATAACTAAGTTGACAAAATAAATAAAATCTGTTTGTCATGTATATGCAACTTTGATATGCCAAAACTGATGCAACTTTTTCATGTCAGTTTTTGTTTTACTCTGCTCTTTTGTGCTGCAAGTTGTATATTTGTTTCTTATGTTACTTGTACTTCATACCGAAATAACAGACAGTGTGCTGTGAACTCTGATTCAATTAATTAAATATAAACTGCTTTTGCATACTGTGATTGTCAGGAGCAGTGAAGAGAGGAGTTCAGCAGATTTCTTACCTCCTCGAATTTGAATAAACCAAAAGAAAAAAAAGGCGATTTATTTTGCTGATAATAATACCACACTTTATCTGCTGTTTAGGACTTTCATGATTAGTCCTATTTGCAATCCTTACCAGATCCTTTCTGTAGTTAGGCCCTGTGCACATGTGCTTTGAAGCTGTCTAAAAACCAGTCCTCTCCCCAATGCATTTGTCAGGCTAATGCTCAGGCACTGCTGCTGGCCTGCAGCCTGGCTGTCATGGAGGAAGAAGTCCTGTTCCTGCTTTCCATGACCAAAATAGTAGGTGGTTTATGTTGTTGATATTCAGCTGTCTGGACTGGGTGTGCTCGAAGAGCAGGGATGTAAACAGAGTTCAGAGGGGCTCTGAGGAGCTTCTGGGCTGCTCTGTAGGGCAGCACCACTGCTCAGCATCCTTGGACAGCACATGGTGTTACCCCAGGCTGAGGTGGTGCAAGCGCAGGGAGGATTGGCTGGCTGTGCTGCTGACAGCTCTCAGTAAATCTGTATTTGCACATGGCGTTTTGTTTGAATTTGTCCCTTGGTCTGCAGAGCTTTTTGTAGCAACTTGTTTATGAATCTGCTATCAAACCTTATGGTAACACTCAAGAGTTGTTTAGACAAGGACAGTCACTGCGTTTTCTTTATTCTTGCATAACTCTGGAGGCAAAAACTAGTGAGGGGAGCAGGAGCAGTCACTGAGGGGGTTTGTTCAGGTGGATTGGTTGGGGCCTGCTGGTGTACATTCTTCAGGGCCTAGTGATCCTTAACATGGATGCAGAGGAGGGCATTTGGATCCTGCCCTTTGGCTGCAGTACATATTTCTGGTTCAAGTTTGTGAAGCTTGCAGTAAGTAACGTGGTCTTCCCTGGTCCAAGGATTAAGCAACTAAAAATTCAAAATGTTCCTGTTATTGCTTTAGAGATAAACATTTGTGAAACTGATAAGAGGGGGTAGAGGCACGCAGGTTTCCCCTTTGCTCCCTTTGAAGCAATCAGCTTGTCAATCAAATAGGCTTATACCAAATTTAGCCACTTCTCATGCATGGATCTGGCTATGCAGAAAAAAGCTCCAGTGATTTGTCTTGAGTTCCAGCAAGAATGTGTGTGTCACTGCTTGGATTTCAGCTCTTGGTTGTGGCTGCAGCTTGTTCTTTTCTTCATTGTGGCAGCCAGCAGCAATTGCTCTCTCATAGTTCACAGAGTAGCACCATAAATCCCAGCTGTCCATGGTGCTATAAGTTATTCTTACAGTTAATCCTTTGCTCCCTGAACACTTACCAGACTTGTTGTGCCCTTGTGTCTCAGCGTAAAACATGAGAAAATCTTGATGGCATTACCTTGTACGTCTGTCTTTCAGAATGCTGATAATCTGTGTGTAATGCTTTGTGTATTCTCTGATCTGGAATGAGAAAATACTTATGAGATGTGGATATTGCTGGTAAATTATTTCTGCAGATGGAAGTACTTCGTATATGACTTGTGTTTCTATGTTTGTAATTCTTAGATTGCAAGAGGACCCTCCTGTGGGTGTCAGTGGTGCACCATCTGAGAATAATATAATGCAATGGAATGCAGTTATTTTTGGGTAAGAGTTTTTGGTCACTGAGGTATCAGAAGGCTAAATATAACAACCTGAAGTTTGTTTTTATTCTCTTGTTTCATGTATGTAAAGTCAGTAAACTTAAAAAAAAAGGCTAAGTGTTACAGTAAAAATCTCATTTCACAGAGAATGGTTAGGAAGGAAAAAATTTAAATTTTACATTTGTTTAGCTTTTTTGTTGAAAAAAGCCTGCATGTGGCTTAATAAATAGGGTATACTGTGTTATGAAAAAGCAGGATTCCTCTTTAAAGTACATAAGTGCCACATATTCTCAGCCATTAAATCCAGATGTATTAGTGATTGGATTGAATCCTAGTAGGACAAGGTACAAGATCTGTCCTGTGGAAGAGGAGGTGGCTTAGTAGCCTTTCATAAAACTGAAGTGTGCTTGCTAATAATCTGCTCTTCTGTTCCAATCTAGTCACCTAAAGGCATATGTATTGTTTAGATGATGATAAAGTAGATATCCCAAATAGCAGAGTGATTGGGAAGTGTCTTAGATACACAAACCTCTCAGAGGTTACCTATGGATGCTTCTCTAAGCATTTAGATGATTGCTCCTACCTATATCTTAGAGAGGATGAGAAAGAAGATATACATTTATTGTGCCTGTATGAAAGTAGGTAATGATCACTTTTAACTGGAGTTTCTTTTTAAAACCTTTCAGGCCAGAAGGGACACCTTTCGAAGATGGTAAGTTGCTAGCTTTTGTATTCTTCCTCATTCTAATAAATGTTGCCAGTACTAACATTGTTCTGTTTTTGAAAAGTAATAGATGCTATCCATGTATAATTTGAAACAAACCAAGTAAGTGAAGGAGTGAGGCTTGTTGGCATGTATCTTGATTAAGCTGTGTCTTGTCACGCTGGCTCATGGTTAGTTAGAAAGCTATGAAGTAATTCTTCTATCAAGGCTTTTTCATACATGCTTTTAGCAGGGGCTATTGGCCTGACATGCCAGGTGTGCTTGCATATCTCTGTAGCTGAGCTCAACAAAAACTTTTGTTGTTTCATCTTTTTAGCATGTTTGATTAATCACTGTTCTCCTAATGAAGAACAGGTGAAAAACATTGAACTGTTCTCAGTATAGAACTTAGTGAGATTATGGGAATCCCAAATTTGTACATAAACATGAAAAGCTAGTGTGTAATGAACCTCCCTTAAGCATATGAGGAATAATGAGTTTAATAATTATAGTATTATTGCAGTAATTGGCAGCAGATGGGTTTTTCTCTGTGTTGGGTTGGAGGAGTTACAGTAAGTTATTCACTGATCCATAACAAAGGTTTTCAGTGAATCAACTGTGAGCTCCAAAGACTGAGATTGCTGATTGTGAAATTCGAATGTTTCTTTGCTGGCATCACAATGCCTTCTTAATGAAACGCCTTAAAGTCACCCCAGACCATGGACCCAGCATACTGGGTCATGAAAAAGTGGGATAACTTTGGATATGGCTGCCTTTGCTATGTATACAGTGAGTCTCCCAGCTCTTAGCCAGCCTCTGCTGCGGGGTTCATTACTCTAAGCAGAAGTTCCACAGTTCCATTATCACTTAAAACATATGAAAAGCTATCAGATTCTGTGTTGTTTGTTTCTGTAAGGGTGAGGAGAAATCATGGAGCACATAAATTAATTTTTCTGTGTTCCTGGATATGTTATTTTGTTGTTTATCTGATTGTATTTATCTTTGTTTGGACAGGTACTTTTAAACTAGTAATAGAATTTTCCGAAGAATATCCAAATAAACCTCCAACTGTTAGGTTTTTATCAAAAATGTTCCATCCAAATGGTGAGTAAACCATCTTTATTTAGCTGTAATACTCATTAAATATTACAGTGTGGTCATGCATTCTCTGAAGCTCCAGAATGCTTAATCTCCATCTCCTAAGTAGGTGTCTAGGACAACTCTTGATGCAAACTTAAGAGTTATGATGCTATTAAGAAGCAACTATCTGCCTCTTACTAATCAATATGTAGCCTCAATAGCAAAGCCTTTGAGTATTTTCAGCACAGCTGCACTTACATAGATTTAAAGAAGCAGTTCTGGCTGTGCATTCCTGCCCCCTTCCATTTAACAGCAACCATGTCTGTGCAGCCACGTCATGAGCTGCAGGGAGCTTATGGAGCCGATGTTACTTATTCTTGCCTGGTGAGGTTTCACCCAAGTCCTTAGTTTCATCTGGTGCTCTGTGCCAACCAGGACTAGCACAGGAAAGAAACTGAGGATGCTCAGATATAGAGGAGGCGTCTGACCCAGACTCAGTGATGAGGGCAGCTATGAGAGTGCACCATGCTTCCTCCCCCAGCACTGATGGGTTTTGCTGGGTACATGCATGCAGAAAAAAAACCCCTGTCTGCTGCTTCTCTGTAGAAGTTATGCCTCACATACGGCACAGGCCAATTTGTCTCTGCCACGAGATTTATAATTTGTTGGGAACGAGCTGGAGTACAAGGGTGTAAAAGTTTGAATGGTAAGGCTTGCCTTTATGTGAACTGCATTAAGACTGATAGGTATCCAGACAGGAATAGAATTGCAGGCACTTCTCTGTATTTTCTGCTGTCTGCCTTTTTGCCTCTCACAGTGAGTGTAGGGTGTGTGAAAATAGGGCAGGAGCTGCCACTGTTCAGGGTGTGATGGCTGTGAGTGATTCCACTCCTGCAGGGAAGGCCTTGCTGCTCTCTGGGAAGCCTCTCCACTGTGACAATATGGATCAGTCACACTGGAGGAGCAGAACACCAAGTCTGCCTGTTCTTGTGCTAATGCCATAATCCTCAGACCTTCCTTCTTTCCCTCAGAGATGTTCTGTTAAAGTCTGTGTCAAGCCAGAGAAGATGGTGAAACAGCTGTCCTCTTTCCTAAAGCATTACTCTGAGCACGGACTGCACTGGAAGAATAACTCTGCCTTAAACAGTGCCAGAAATCTGACAGTTTCTAAGTGATATCTGTGTTGTATTTACAGTGTATGCAGATGGCAGCATATGTTTAGATATTCTTCAGAATCGTTGGAGTCCAACATACGATGTTTCATCTATTTTAACTTCAATTCAGGTAACTTTGCATCTGTTTTACCAGTAATTGTTATTGTTGGTTGGTATTCCAGAATTCACAGCTCAGTGATGGGGAACTTCAAATCCTTGTGAGCTAAGGACTTTTTAGAGCAAATAAAGGCAAAGATGCTACATAACTACTAATTCTGAGCTACAAATCTGCCATTATATATTTTTGAACAGGAAAGCAGTTACTGGTTTGTATTAATTTTTAGCTGATTTTACTCAAGATAGAATATCAGATGCAGAAATTTGCCTCATGTTTGAAACATCTCTGTGAAGCCCTCAAAGAGAAATATTGCAGAAACATACTACTGGAAATAAGTAAAAATGGCCTGGCACAGTGGAAATGCACAATTCTTTTGCTCCTGTGCAATAGTTCTGATTCTTCAATAGTGGTGTTTCATAGGAGACATTGTAAGCCCCTCTTTATAGTCCTGAATGATGCTAGCAGTGTAATTACCAAAGAGTCACTTAGCTCCATAGTGCTGAGTAGCACAAACAGTTTGGTTTGTGAAGCTACAAGTGTGTGCCGCACTGATGCTTAGGCAGGGTGTAATTTGAGGTTCACCCTGATTATTAATATAATTAGGGGTACCTAACCATGAGTTTAACTAGGTTTTTTTCAACTGGGCTATTCTGAGTGTGTATGCCTCTGAAACACATTTGACTTGAAAGTAAGTTGATTTTTTTTCCTGACTGAAATGTGTTGGTTTTTCTCACATTTTTTCCCCTTTTTCCAGTCTCTGCTTGATGAACCCAATCCAAACAGTCCAGCAAACAGTCAGGCAGCACAACTTTACCAGGAGAACAAACGTGAATATGAGAAAAGAGTTTCAGCTATTGTTGAACAAAGTTGGAATGATTCGTAACAGCTTCTGTGTTACTCTTCATCCTCATAATCTTTATGTACAATTTAACTCTCAATAGAAAGGCTACCAGAAGTTTCAAGTGCCACAGGTCTGTGAATTTGCATAAAAACTCATTTGCAAACAAAATTAAGCCCTCCAGTTTAGGGAAGGCTAAAAGCTTGTGTATCTCAATTAACGTTCTTTTTATTGCATGGTAAGAACTAAGTTATTGCTACATAAATTTGTAATATATCCTGTTTGTATTTTTTTTTCCAAGTGTATAATGTTGGTGTGGAGTTTTCATGACAGAAAATACACATTTTGTAAATCTGTACTTTTTCAAACATTGAATGCCTTATTTTTGAATTCTTTAGATTTTTAAATTGGAGAAAAGCACTTAAAGTTTTTATATATGAATATTTCATGTAAAACTGTTAAATACATAACCTTAGTGCAAGACATTCTTCTCTCAATCTTATCTTTTTTCCAAGGGCTCATTTTTTGTTCATGCTGTTGATACCCTGCACTTTACAAACAGAAAAGTTAATCCACAATGCAATTGTCTTCATGGCATGTCTGCTTCTGCACCTCAGCCTTGACTTGATTCTGTGTGTCCTCAGTTGTATGAGGAAGAGACATTTTGGTAGCTGCCAATTACAAATGGAGAAACAGATGTAACTATTTTGCTGAAAGTCTCATCTTAAACCAGCAGCAGAGTTGCAAACATAACCAGGCTTGGTGATAATGTGTTCTGATAAGTTTTATTTTTCTGAAATACTGTATTTTACCAATCTGGAAAATGTTGTCATCTAAATCTGTCCTATATTCAAGCAGTGATTCTGTAATATAGTTTTTTGAATATATTCTAATAATTAAAGAGGTTTCCCATTAGTTTCCCTTGGGGGTAGGGAAAAAATCACCAACAGAAGAAAACGTGTGCAGATTTAATGGAGTTACTCTTCAAAGCTCGACTGTGTACCATGTGGTCAGGTCTCATGTCTGTATCACAAAAGCTCCACATATTCTTAAATTGAAATTTTAAAGAACTTTGGCTTTGTTTAAGTGTTGATGTGGTGATTATTTCTTACTGTATTCTGTAAACCAGGCTAGCTGACTACAGTAAAGAATTAAGCCATTTTTTTCTTCCAGCATTAAAATTGTAATAGCTTTGCCATCATTCCAGCCAGCATTACATATATATTAAACTCCTCAAATCCCATCCCAAAATACAGATCAGTGGGGCTTAAAAAGCAATGGAAATTGATTTCAACTAGAAATGAAAATGTTGTTTATTTGCAGCAGTCATTACTAAAAGTTATTCTCAATGCATTGAAACAAGAATATCAGTTTACACTTCACACCTGCTTGCAAAGGTCTGTGATTTATAGGAGCAGCACTCAAGTAGAGGAATACTGTAAATGAGAATACTGTAAATCCAGACTCTTACTAGCTTGTGGAGTAAAACTACTCTGCCTTGGATAAGCATTAGTGTGCAAAGGCTCAAAAACATCAATGCTATGTAATAACTTAGCTTTCATTAAGTCAGTTTGCTTTCCTTGAGTTGCTGCCCTTGTGTTTAAGAATTTTTCAATCTATATCTGGTTAATAACAAGCTCCAAAGGATCCAATTTGCTTCTGGTTGTGGTGAAGTTACAGTAACACTGGCAAAGTGGTGCTATGTGGCTTAAAACAACATGAATGCAAATATTTTTTTGTTCATAAATACAATATGGGAAAGCTTCCTCGTTCTAAGAATTAATCTAAACTAAACTTTGTTTTGTTTTTTTAAATTTGCCTCCTCTTTTAGTATCTTTGTTCCTTTGACATGTGCATCTGCTGAGATTTGCTGTTCATTAGTGTTCAAGTTAGTTTGATTACTCCTGAGCAGACAGTTTGGTCCAGTTATAGGTTGATGGTGCCCCGAACATGTAATGACATGAGATTGTTTTTAATGCGTATTAGTGGAGGCAGTGGATGTGTGAGAAACAGAATTGGAGGAGAAGGGGGTTTAATTAGTGAGCACTGCAAGCTGCCTGTGCTGGGGTCCACACTGTCCAGGGACAGGTGTGTTGGAAGGTGTCTAAGAGCATTCTTTGTGAGGGCAGAACTTGAAACCTACACTTAGGAAAGTCTGGCTGGAACATGTCCTGCTGTCCCTCAGACAAATGTGAGGTGCTGTATCCCAGGGTCCAGAGGGTGGAGGGGAGAAGCATTCCCTTGCTCACCCCACATGAACACTGTGATGACTCTCCAAGCTGTGTGAGAATGGTGAGAGTCCAGGCTCCTTGCTGACATGTGGGGAGGCGCTGGTATGAAGGAGCTGGTGTTTCTGGAGGTGGGAATCCTGGAGCTGGCACGGCGCATCTCCAGGACGTGTGGGGGAAAGGATGACTTCTGTGAGCCCTCCACCAATACACATTAAAAACAATCTCAGAACATAGCCTAAAATCTGCTAAAACTTGCTAGAAAACAGATTTATTGCCAGGCAGAAGGAAGCAGGCCAGAGGTAATGGTGTAAAGGATACAATGTCCTGCTCAGCCAGACCAGTGTGAGCTGTCAGCGCTCAGGGGTGCTGCTCAGGGCCACAGATTACAGTAATTTAATGCGTATAAGGCACACCCTCTTGACTAAAATTTTGCTCAAAACCTGGAAGTGTGCCTTATACTCCGGTGCGCCTTATATATGGACAAAGTTCAGAAATTTGCCAACCCCGCAGTGCGAGCTGCGGAGCCCTGCGACCCCGCCATCCCTTGCAGCACCTGCCACGTCCCTGCCTGGGGCCGCATGGCGCCGCGGGCACGCTGAGGCCCGGTGGCCCTGCCTGCTGTGGCTCCGCCGGACTTGCAGCCCCCTGCGCGGCACCGTGCTCGCCCCACACACACAGCGTGGCTGCAGACACCAGTGGGCTCCGTGTTCCCGCCTGGTGCTGTGTGGCACCCAGGGCAGCGGCCGGGCGGCGGCACCTCCACCTGCAGGGCCCTTCCGGGAGGCTCCACCGGGCTCCGGGCAGCCCCACGGGCACAGAGAGTGCACAGTGCTCCGCCCACGGGTCCCCCCAAGACAGTGGCTCTTCGGCCCCGATGCCCTGGCGGGGTCTGCCACCTTGCATCCTGCATCGCCTGTCCCGCTGCCCCCTCACCTCTCCTGCGGCCCTGGCCCTGCCCACAGCTCCCCGTGCTCGCACTCACCGCGCGGAGCGGCCCTGTGGCCCCGCTGGGTGTGCACGCCCTACCCCGGGGTCTCCATGGTGGTGGCCCTGCCACCGGCTCGTGGCTGCCACGGCTCTGCAGCTGCCAAAAGAGTGCGCCTTATAGTCCGGTGCGCCCTATGTGTGGACAAAGTTCAGAAATTTGCCGGCAACCCAGAAGCACGCCTTATAATCTGATTCACCTTATAGTTGTGACGTTACTGTACTCTTGAAGCCTTCACATGCCCATGTTCAGCATCTCCAGTGGGTTTCGATGTACTGACTGTTTAGGTCTGTGTCTTCCTTACTGCTCCCTGCTCCCACCACCCTCCTTTTGGGACCATCTGGTCCCTGGGCTCAGCCCTGCAGCTGTCTCAAAGCTGTGTGTGGGTCAGGAAACACCAGGTCAGGAGTGTGGGTAATACATAGATAAAAGCCCTTGCTGTCTTTATGCTATAAAGGAGTGATGACAAAGACAAAATTGTTCAAGTGCACTGATTCACAAGAGCACTCAATAGTCAAAACTTTGTGGCACAGTTGCCTTCTTAAATGGTATACTGGGATGCTTGATTTTTAATGTATTAAATGTAATGCACTAGGCTTGATAGGACAGTGGGAATAATTAAAGAATGACTGATGGGTTCACAGTTTCGGATTTATAGCTTCTTATGAGGCTTTCATTCATTGTTATTTAATAGTTCATAATCACTTCTTTTCCATTAGATCCATATAAGGATTGGAAATCACAGTGGAGATGTCTTTAAATTATTCACCCCTGAGTTTTTGTTCTATGTGTCCCTGTCATTCCCCTGGTTTTACGGGTGGACAGCCAGAGGCATCCAGGTTTGCAGTGTTCCTGTGTAGGTCAGGAAGTCATTGGTGGGGCTGTGGTAGTGAAACATTCCTGGGCATTCCTCAGTCTGAGTTTCGGGTACAAAAACACCTTTGCCTTCAGGTTTATCACATGTTATTCATAAAAAGAATCAAACACTGCACTGCATGTGCTGCTTGCTTCAGATCTCAGTTCCCTAAAGATGTCTCATCCAAATGCAGTCTCAAGCCAGAGCTATGGGACTTGGATCTTCACAAATGTGATTAACTTCACTAGTATGAGTTGTCCCATTGGGATTCTTCACCATAGTACAGATAAATGTGTGTAATTGAAGAATCAAGGCCTTAGGCTGTGAGAAGTGAAGAAATCACAGCTTGAGGTACTATATCTGCAGCTTCTTTGTGGGAGGTTTTATATTAATAGTCATTTAATTCAGCGTGTCAAACAAATAAAGCTTTAAATATTTAGAGATTAGGAGGTGCCTAACAAAAAATACACTGGAATAAAGGAAGATTCCCTGATCACTGCAGGGACATAGAGATATACAAAATAAAATAGGATAGGATAACGTAGACAGTTAAATACTTCACGTTTAACATGTAAAGAGTCTATGAGAATAGCTTTTGATGTAAAAAAAAGTGCACCAGGAGAGGAAGAGACTTCTCATCCAGCCAGACTTCCCAACCTGTGTTTTTGTTTGAGGATTTTGCAGTCTATGGATGCTGTCCCAGGCAAATAGTATGCCTTATTTGTTTGGAATTGTTTTCTGGAACAGGAAAGGTATAATCAGCAGGCAATCCGCTGTAATGTGTGCGTTGGCAAGGCAGGATCTCCACCTCTGCTTGGATGGGGCTCCGTGGTGAGTGGCTGGTTAGATTGTGAGTGGAAAACAGTGACCAGAGACTCTGGGTGGGTGGGCAGCTTTTGTGTGAGCAGTGCCAACTCCAGCTCTCTGTTTAATTAATTGTTTAAGTATTAAAACAGGTATCTGACCTCCTCTCCCTCATTTTGCTAATCTTTCTAATGGAAGAGCTTCAGCAGAGTACAGAATGTGAGTATGCTGTGCTGTCACACTGACAATGGATCACAGACTCTTCTCAGCACACCCAACTTCCTTAGAAGTGTAAACTGGTATAAATCCTTAGATCCAGCCTTGGGCCATATGAACACTGTGTAGCCAGAGCAGTCAATGATGTAGGAGGCATTCTTTTTATTTCATTAAAGTTTTGGGGATAAAACCAGTCCAAAACTAGAGGACCAGCAAAGAATTATGTGTTATTGCAGGCAAGCGGACAGTTTTGTTGAACATGAATTTTCACAGGTAATCTCTGGAAATCTCTTCATATTAATGATGGTGAAAGAGGTGAGAGAAAAAGGAGCTAAATCTAAATAAAAATTAAATAGTGTACAATCAATGAACAAACCCCATTAGCAGCATGCTGTTCTGCTTTTGCGGTGCATTCGAAAGGATATGAGTCTTCTAGAAAATAATATATCTTGGATTATGTGTGTGTATGTACATAGGAGAGGACTTTTTGAGCTGTTCTAGAAACTTCAGATAGTAGTGTTTGTAAATAAATGGGCTTTAGATTTTGAGGAGCTTTTCTGCTTAGCATTGTTACCGCACCTTGAGTTCATCTCATAGCTCAGCTACCATGAGCAGAGGGCAAAAAACAGACAGGACTTTTTAGACTTTCTAATAATGACTGTAATTAGCATCACAAGTGATGGAAATGATGATATTCCCTAAAGGTTTCTTTGCATTATCTTCTATTTCTGCACTGACAAGAAAGATTTTTAAAGACAGGGTTATTTTCTGTATTTGGTACTGTCCCACTAATGGTAACATTCAGGCTCCGTGAATGCGTGAATCCATTCTTAATGCTTGTGTCTGCTGTGGTCTGTGTGAAAGCTGTATCCTGCCAGTAAGCAAACGTGCTCCTCTCAAACAGGGGATGTTGTTCAGCATCCAGAATGAGCCCTTTTTCATTATGTGGTCAAGGCACGTAGCGTGGGATTTTCTGAGCTGGTGTAAATGTTACTAGAAGAAAGTTTGGTTTAAAATCCTAGTTTGTCAGTGTTTCAATTGGAAGTTCAGTGAGGCCATAAAGTAAACTATTTTTGCCGTTAAACAAGTGCCAGAGATGGGTCCCACTACTGCAGTAAGGGAGACATGGTTTGATGGCCCTGGTAACAGAAACTTGGCTAGTAGAGGCTGTTGGTGTTGAAGGTGGGCTGATGTCCCTGCTCAAGCCTCCACCTGTAGCCCAGGGTATTCAGCCCTCAGCCCCTAGAACTGAAGAGATCTGTGTTTCTTGCCTTGTTTTTCAGTTTGGGTCATTAACCACCGTGTCTGATGCATTTCTAAGCTGAATAATTTTGACAGCTGCCAATTTGGTACACATACCATGGGCTGAGCTGGGAGCCACCAAGCTGGGGAGGATTCTGAAGCCTTAGCAGAGGCTCTACCTGGCACAGCAACAACCTCAGGCATAAAGGGGGCCCTAGATATGCATTCATCAGGGAATGAGTTGGTCAGAGAAAGGTCATCCCAAGATCTGAGACCCACTGAGGATTTTATCCTGGATAAATAAACCTCTGCTTTGCAAAAATCAGTGAACACATTCACATTGTTTTCAAAGCCCTGTTGAACTTTTAACTGCTCAGTCTCAATGTTACATTATTAATTATCATGACCATTTATTTATTCTATAAATAATTTTGTTTCTATTTTCTGAATTTTTAATATTTCTGTCAATTCTGAAATTGATTTGGGCATGACTAAAATATTTTGGGTTCAGAGATTTGTCTAAAATTCTTCCAGACAACTGCAATGTCCAGTAAATGTAAATATTGTTATTTTATTACTTCATGTTAGTGCTATCATGATGGGACTTGAAGGATTTAATTCTGAAATATGATACTTCACACAGGCTGAGGCAAATTGTCTTCAATGACTGACCAAAGTGGGAAGAAGACAGAAATGCCATCTCTTCTGAATTAATTATGAACCACACAGCTCTTGCTATTATCTGTTTACACATTATTGGCCTTGTGATGTGCTGGTGAGAGATTTTCTTTCACTGTCTGGTCCAAACGTACATTAAGTCCAATTTCATTAAGAAGGCTGCTCGCCTGCCTTGTTGAAAGAGTCATTGTGATAGTTATTACAGTGTTTTCTTTGTGCTCCCTTCCCCCAAATTCCAGTAACTATTTTGTAGAAAAGTTTGAAAGTGAACTTTTGATGCCTGTGAAAGCTGCTTCATTGACTTTATTGACTCCAGGGCTTGAAGTTCTTTATCCACAGAGATCTTTAAAAGGACGCTAAAAAGTTTCAGCCAAAGCTTATAGAATTTGGTACTTATAGTTAAGTATTATAGACCCAATGCTGTTCCCATGGAGACCTGAAGGAATTTTGCCATTGAATTAAGTAGTAGCAAAGCATGCCCTTTATTAAGTGGGAAAAGGACTGGACTGGAGACCTCCATTTGTTATTCCCAGTTTTGTTTGTGTGCTTGCTCTTCTGCATAAAGAAAGAGCAAAATGAAATTTTAGGTATTTTCAGTGAAATTTTAAGTACTTTCATTGTGATTCATCTGCTTCAAACTTGTGTTTGGGGATAAGGGGGTTTGTTGTTCTAGGGTGATAACCCATGGGGCAAAGGCAGAGCTCTCCTTTCACTTGCTGCTGGTGTCTTTCCCTGCAATCTGGGATGTGAAGAGAGTTTCAGTCCCTTGTCTCTTGCCTGGGAGAGGTCAGGGGTGCTGCTGGTGCTCTTAGCAGGTGGTGTCAGTGCGTCTCTCTCATGGGTTCCGTGCCACCTGTTCTTGAGGACACATTTAATGTCCGTTTGTGGAAACACCAACTTGTTAGTGCTGAAATTCCAACGTTTACTAATACTACAAGAAATCTCAGGTAGACTCATATTTAGAAAGAGTTTTTCCATGCTGGAAATTTGGCATATTGCTCAAAGGGCTTTTGAAAGTCTCTTATGAGCCCTGCTCCAGCCATGGCTTTGAGTGAGGGCTCTGCTACAGGCACATGGCCAGATCCTGCTGTTCTGGGGTATAAACGTACAGAAAAAAATTGGGGACTCAGATTGTAAAATATGGTGCTAAAAAGTGGTTTTGGTTGAAGCTGTGTCATTAAATCCTTGGCTACTGAAGTCAACAGATTTATGATTGATTTAACCAGAGTGAGGGTCTTGTCTATAATGAAGTCCTTTCATTTTATCTCACTGAGATTCCTCTTGTTCTTTCTTAGTGCCTTATGACACATTCACTCCATCCTTGCTTCAAACAAAGAGAAATTATACTATCATGATCGCCCTTTAAATATTTTCTATTTGAGGACCTACTGAAAAGGCTCCAGAGGCACATTCTTGGGTTAGAAGTTGCTATTTATGTCTAGACACATCTGAATGTTGTTAGCTTTGAATGTCCTGGATTGCTTGCTGCTTTTTGTAGATAGAGATGGATGGGTCAAGAGAGAGAGAGAGAGCACATTCTTTTAAATTAACTAGAAATAAGCTTTAACCAGCTCAGGGTTCTACTTGTTGCAACTGGCTCCCTTGATAAAAATACATAACAAAGTAAGTGACACCACAAGGAAAATCCTTATTTATTGGTGTTTTAAAACAGAACAGAAGCAGATTCTCAATACATGACATTGGATTCTGTTTGCATATTATTATTTGAATTACTATAGTGTTTCAGACTCCTGGTCATGGCAAGGAGCCTACATGGGCTCTACAGAAACAAATCCAGTGCCTTGTCTTTACTCCAGAGGGCTTCTAGCACAGGTGTAAGGCAGGCAATGACGGAACAGTCAGGCACAGAAGGAAAGAAAATAAGAAAATCATTATTAGTGGTCTCTTTTTGCTAAGCAACATCATAATGAATCAATAGTTAAGCTTGGCAATTTATATATTTCATTAAAAATATGCACACCTGAAGTAGAAAGTCAAATTGTCCTCAGTGTATATATTTCAGCTCCAAAAGCTGATTGTTCAATACAATTCTCATAGACTGGGTGATCTCTGCCTCTGTTTTTTTGCAGTTCTGCAGTTCTAAAAGTATTGCAAAGCACCACAAGTTAAATTGCTGCTTGTTTCTGTTCTTTCCTGCAAACTGTATTTAACTGTATTTGCTTACCAAGCAGGTGGGAGTTACGAGGGTTAACATGAAGAGCAGCCTGGCTCTTCAGCTGTACTGGTGCACATCCATCTAAGAAAGAATGGACTCACAGCTCTTGCGATTACACCTTCCTTGCTGTTTTGTAGCTATTCATGTCACAGCATTCCTGGGCGGGTTATATTAACAAATGCACAGTTCTCTGGGAATTTAATTTTATGAGAAACAGTTCCTCTGGGCCAATCACAAAACCTCTTGTTCCTGAATTTGGTACAGGCAGGGCAGAACTCACTGCAATATTAGTAGGTAAAATGTTAGGCGTGTACAGGTGCAGACATAGAACAGAACCATAGAATCATTTAGGTTGGAAAACATCTTTAATATCATTGAGTCAAACTGTTAAAATCTCCATGTCTGCCCTGGACCTGAAGGCTGGAACTGTTTCTGCTGGCCCTGGCATCCACACTCAGCTTGAATGGAATGTTTGGGCAGCATCTTCAGCAAGATTTCATCCTTAAGCCTGGCAAGATAGAGGTCAGATGTATGCAGAGAAGAGTGAAACTCTGGGTTTATTACATCACTTGAAAGATCACAAAATGTAATTAAATCTCTGTATATTAATTTATCCAGCTTAATTGTCGCACTAGTAACTACATGCTGGATTACATTCATTTTCAAAGGATAAAGTAAATATTTCAAACAAATGATCAAAAGAATATTTTACTCTTTTCACATTCTGAGTATGGAGTCTATGAAACTTTTATTCAGGAAATGAAGCATTAGGGCCTGACAGACACCTCTAGTGTCTCTGAGTAAGCAGGTTATCTGGAGATCTCTAGTGCAAACAATCCTGTACTTTGATGAATACACGAGTAATTGCTATTACAGGGGGTCAAAAACAATATTAGATTGAAGTTATGGTCATTTCAGCAATTACAAATGAACTCTTAAAATTAAGTTGATTAAAATGAGGAATATCTTTTTTCATCTGTGCATTTCTTAAGCAAAGAATAACAGATAATTTTGCTTTAGACTGTGAATAATAATATTTTTGTTGAGCAGGGAGCTGGATGTAAGTGAAGTAGAATGATGCCTGGTGTCTTAGGGAATTCTGCAGGACAATCTGTGAAATGCTGCAGTCCTACATGGTCATAGCTTATATTTGTCCTTCATTTTGTGTACAACATTCATCTACACAATTCTGACACTTTATTTTCACTCAGTGTTGTCAAAATGATGCAGACCTTCTCTGTTAACTTAAGTGTTTAGGAGCTCTGAGATCTTAAATTGTAATTACATTGCTTCAAATGTCAGGTTCTTCAACATCATATCACTGCTGGTGATAGAAATCTAAGCAGCTTAGGTGATACAAACCTAAGGAGCTTAATAACTTCATGATACCATATAATGTGTGGGGAATCTCCCTGCACAGGGAATCTGATAGGGGACATCTGAGTCACGGTGACAGCTTCAACAAGCAGGCAGGAGGGAGGGCAGGGAGGGTGCCATGAGCTCACAGGAGGTGAGCTGATGATTTGCTATTTATAGATGCACGAAGAGACTCGGAGGCAGGAACTCCAGGCAGGGTCACTCTTTGCTTCGCTACGAAAATGATTCCTTGTCAGAGCTGCAAGCAAAACACAATTTGTAGCTGGCAGAGTCTCAGGGTGCCCTCATTGTAGGAACAAATGGGCATGCCACAGCAGCAGCTTTTGATGAGAGCCTGAAATACAGAACATTTTAGCAATTCACTGCTGAATTTTATCTTTCTGTTCCTTGGTGTGTTTTGTTTTTATACGGAAAGAATGAAATGATGATGTGTATCCTCTACACCAAAAGCAGTCTCCTCTGAATTAAGGTCGATTTAGATTAGATACAAAAAATACAATACAATTGTATTTGTACATTGTTTTATACAATGAGGGTGGTAAAATACTGTCCTGGTTTGGAGGACAGGTACTGCCAAGAAAAAAAGGCAGGAGCTCCTCCTGAAATGGAGAGTGAAAATCCCTCCCTCCAATTAATTACAATTTGGAAATTAAGGGGCTCTCAGGCAAAGATACGGGTTTAGGAGTAACCGTTTTTTACTAATATATCTACAAGACAAACAAGAACAACATCAGTTGGGAAAATCAGCGACAAAACAGAACAAATACAGTAATTTCACGCGTATAAGGCGCACCCTTTTGACTGAAATTTTGATCGAAACCCGGAAGTGCGCCTTATACACCGGTGCGCCTTATATATGGACAGAGTTCGGAAACTTGCCAACCCAGAAGTGCGAGCTGGGCCGAGGTGTGGCGGGGCTGCCAAGAGCCAGATCCTCACTGGGGGTGGGGGGCGGGAAATGTGCACCTTATAGGCCAGTGCACCTTATAAATGGGCAGAGTACAGAAAGTGTGCCTTATACACATGAAATTACTGTAGCTCAGTCCCAGTCCCTTTTCCAGTCACAGACACTCTTTTCCTCCGCACGCCCCCGGTGGGGACCAGGGCAGGCCCCTCGCAGCCGCGGCAGCAGCAGCAGGAGCAGGGAGGTGGAAGCAGAGGTGGCAGGGCCGTGTCCCAGGTGGGAGAAGGGTGAAGGAAGACTCGGCTCACCGTTTGGGTCCCGGTGCTCAGCGCTGTTCTCGGAGGCAGGAGGCTGTAGCAGTGCAGGGTGCAGGGAAAATCTGTCCGCAGAAAAACCTCTCTCATCCGCATTCAAACCGGCGAGTGTCGCAAGGAAAAAACAACCAGCCTCCCAGACCCTCAAACCCTGCAGCGATTGAGGGAGGGAGACAACCCCCACCCATCCCTTTGTCTTGAGCAATCAAAAGCTGGGAGAGCTGCCCCGGCAGACTTCCTTAGCATGGTAATGGGAAGATTTCTCCACAGAGGAGGGAAGAGTAAGAGAACTAACCCCCCCAGCCCCCAATAAATACTAGCACAGGTTGCCCAGAGAGGTGGAGGGTCCATTTAAGGCCAGGTTGGATAGGACTCTGAGCAACCAACCCAATGTCATTGATGTCCCTTCTCATTGCAGGGGAGTTGGACTGGAAGACCTTTAACAGGTGTCTTCCAACTTAAACTGTTCTATGATTATTATATGGTACTATTCAGGAATTAATTATTCCAGTTAATTTACTAGAAGACTCTCTTCTCAGCCAATTCTGGAAACTAGAGTTGTAGTACTTAAATCCAGTAACCTTCTCTCCAAAAGAGACATTGATGAGTACAAAAACCAGTTGTATCTAGCATCCCTATCATCTTCAATCAAATCCAAAGGGATTGCATTGGTTTCTGTTACCTGGTAAAAGGGTTTAGTGATTTCCTTAAAAAAAACAGCAGAAAGGGCAGACTGAGCTCAGCGTTCCAGCTAGAAGCCTCACAATCATTGCTTGGAGACCATGAGCTGTAGCTTCAGCAGTTTCCCAGACCATTCGTGTCCTAGACATGGCTAAAGAGTAGTTTAAACCATTTTGAAACTGTGGTTCAGCCTTGCCTCCTCTGCGCCAGGAAGCAGAAGGCTTTAATACTAAAGGTGACAGCGACCCTGTCCTAGCTACTCCCAGTTCCAGAAAGAGGTCCAGCACCTTCCATCCAGTCAGGGAGACACCCCTTTTTTTTTGAGAAAGGAAAGCATTCAGTTAGATGAAGCTATAAACCAACAGACACAATAATCTTACAAGCGGGCTGGAAGTTTTGTCATAAATTTTCTCAATAGAATCATAAAATTATTTGGTTTGGTGGGGGTCTTACAGATCATCTCACTCATGGGCAGGGACACCTTCTTCCAGGTTGTTCCAAGCCCCATCTAATCTAGTTTTGGATGCCTTCAAGGATGGGGCAGCCCCAGCTTCTCTGGGCAACCTGTGCCAGGGCCTCACCACCCTCACAGGGAAGAACTTCCTAACATCTAATCTAAATCTCTCCTCTTTTAGTTTAAAACCATTCTCCCTTGTTCCGTCACTGTCTGCCAGTATTTAAAAATCCCTCTCCCTCCCTTTTATAAGCTTCTATTAGGTATTGTAAGATGCTGTAAGGTCTCCCTGGAGCCTTCTCCAGGCTGAACAACCCCAGCTCTCTCAACCTGTCTTCATGGGAGAGGTACTCCAGCCCTCAGAGCGTCCTCATGGCTCTCCTTTGGACCTGCTCTAAAATAACATGTTTCCTGCTGCAAGAAAAAAACACTTCCAGAGCTCTCCTCCGCCCCATCCCCCTGCCACTGCATGACTGGATGTAGCTCTGCTTCTACTCTGTCTCAGACCCATCCAAGTCCAGGATCAATGTCATGCCTGTATCACAGATGCTGAACCAAGTGCTTAGGGCTGAGCTCAGACCCTGCACACCGTTAAATCCCGATGAGCTCAACCAGCACGGAAGGAGCTCATCACCTCGACGGATCAGGCGGATATCGAAGCCCCTGAAGCCCATGTCACATGCTTATAAAGGTCAGTCCCATATTTACAAAAGCCCATCAGAGTTGAATTGTGTGCTCTGATTGAAAGAAGACCTGGCTGTGCTGATGTTGACATGATTTCCTGAGAAGGTAAAATTCAGGCATTTATTTCTGATGGTTTTGCACAGTGCAGAGCTCACAGCCTGATTTGTATTCAGCTGCTGCTTATTAAGGCTGGTCATTGCTCTTGTAAATGGTAGATAGGAAGAATTGCTATACAGAGAAATATTTCCTCTATTTTAGGGTAGAATTTAGCTGTAGTCCTCCGATGCCTGATATCCAAAGCCAGAGTGATGTGTCTGGCATTCTCTGACCTACACTCCTGGTTATTTATTCTGTGATGTGCAGGAAGGAAGGAGACGTGTGCAATCTCCATTCTTGTTACCAGGAATTGTGCACTTAATTCTCTGTGCATTGTACTGAAAATGAACTAGTAAGATGTGTTCTGCATCAGCAAAAAGGCTCCCTTATTCAGAGAACATGCACACTTTAACTTGGGAGTAAAGAAAATCGCTGTAAACGATTTCTTTAAACAGAATCTGTTGGGTTTTGCCTTCAATTTTTGCTGAGAGCAAAGATTCTGAAAGAGTTTTTTTTCTCCTTTTTCCTACCCAATTGCTAACCTTGCTGTTGCATGTGTTTCTGCTGCTTCTAGCATTTTTCATTCTGATGTCAGTTTTTCATCTCTTCACTAGCTTATGGCTAAACCAGTCATTGTAACAGGAATTTCAGTTACTCACTCCTCAGAATTATTATTTCCATTTGTTGCCACTCTGGTCCTGGGGCAAAGGGCTTCCTTGTGTCTTGCCTTGATGGATCTCCTCCCAATGCCTCTGCTTCATACAAATGTCTTTCCTGCAGGTGTTAACACTAGCACATCCCTGAGATGTTTTTTAAGACATTCTTAGATAATATGGGCCTGTATATATTAGGACTTATTACTAGGACTGGAATTTCCTGGCTGGCTACGCAATTAATAAAAATGCATCAGCATACACATGCATAATTATGGAAATGTGTATAATTCTGTGACTTACTCGATCTGAAAACTTTGCAGAACTCTTCACAGACAGGCTGTGAAGTACCACTAATCACAGTGCAGACTCCAAACACACACAGGGAATGGAGTGGGTTCTCCTCACACTATTACTCAACAAGTCCCTAAAATAGCCAGGGAAACACATTCAAATCGGGATCTCCTCACCCACCGTTCTTTGTGTTATGTTAGCTACCACCTAGATCCAAGGTGCTGTTTCTGTGGCAAAAGATAGAATAGAAAATTGCAACTCAGAGTAACTGACGCAGTAATTTGTATACTGTGTGATTGTCTAACAGCACAGACCTACAGCTTTATATGGTGCCTAGAGCTTTTAAAATTACATTTATCTGAAGGATCTGAAGCTGATAGATACCAATTAATGAAAGAATTTACTAAAATTAGAGAAAGAGTAGCTTCTTATCTGCACCTTCCTCCTAACAGCTGAACACTTTTCTGTACAATCTTTTTTTCCCATCAAGGTGTGTACGGTGAAGGTAAAACCACTGCAGTTCTGTAAAGGCAGATGTTGGGGTTCAGCATGAGCACCTCCACACCAACCAAACAGCCATGAACCAGGGGAAAGGACCAACATTTGGAGCACAGGACAAGGCAGAGCAGGGATGGCAGAGAATCCCTCTGGAGACAGAGCTCCCTATGCTGGCACCTCACTGTGCTGTCCTCAGCCACACAGCTCAGAGATCATCTACAGGAAAAAGTCACCTGCTACATCTAATCTCTAAATTTCAATCGATACAAGTGAATATCTATTTTTCCTGGTTTGGTTGGGACCACATTTGATTAACCTATAATAAGCCATTTTATATGGAAATCAGTGTCAGCGCAGTCCTCACTTTGGTCGAACTGTATCCATTTATGGATTCACATTGAGTTCTGCAGCAATACAACTTTCTTCTGTAGCAAAGCCCTCGGAGAGTCATCAGCTTCCTATGGCATCAAGGCGAGTAAATATAAAGTGAAGGCTTAGGATTTCAGCAGTATCAAAGTTATGAATTCTGCCTGAATTCATGAGGCTGCTATATTATTTAATGCCTCACAGTATAAAGACTCAGGGCTTTGTTTCAAAATTTATGTTGTCTGCTTCAGGTCTGAGCTTAAAGGGTTTTGAGAGGAACAGCCCGGTGTCAATTACTTCAATGATTTGCTGGAGGGAGGTGAGGATGCTGACCTGGGTGAAAGTCTGAGGAAATCTGGGTTCTGCAAGTGACTGACAGCAGTGGAAAAGCCCCAGCAGAAAGGAATAAAGGCAGATATGTGCATAAGGGCTGTGAAGAGGGGACGTATCTGGGGATGGGAGGAGCAGTTACAAACATTGCAGGCAGGAATCATGAAGCAGCCCGTGCCCATGGAGGCCAGGAGGCAAATGACAAAATAAAAGCAGAAACCAATTGATGATGTGGGTTCTGAAGGGCTCAGAATCACCTGCAGACATTTAATATGCCACTTAAATCTGTGTGCACACTCAGCCTGTGAGTGAGTAAATTCCTTGTGAGCCTTTCTGCCTTCCTCTGAGAGCCCTGTACACTGTGCTGGCTCAGGCTTTATTTCTCAAGGGTTAAACTAGAAACTGAAGTATCCTTGACTCAGAGCTTAAGTGAGAGTGGTTTTGAGTATCCAGCAGTCTTACAGCAGCTGGAATGTGGAGTCTCATTCCTGAGCAGTAATACCCGTACACAGAAACCATGTCTGTAGAGACCCATTTACAGAGCTCCCAGTTTATGTTGGTCATAAGCCTTCCAGTATTGATCAGAGGGGTTTCAAGGGTACTAACCTGCATAAAAGGAAGAGTGGTCTTTAAATACTAAATAAAATAGCCATTCAGAGTTTCCCTACTACAAGGATTTTTTGCTTGCTAGGAGCAATTTCTTGGCACTCATGGACTGTAGGGCTGCCTGAGGAATAAACCATGATGGATGACAACATACAAATAAAATACTGAGCCCAGCTCAGAGCATCTAAATTCTACCAAGATCCCTCTGGCTGGTGTTTCACACTGGTCAGGCTTTGCTGGCTTTAGGCACAGGCACCAGAGCAGACAATTCATACTTTATGAGAAGTAAGTAGAAAGATTTCAGCCTTTATGAGAAGTAAACATGTGAAGTCAGAACAACTCCAAGAGCAGAGGCCTCCTTTGGCCATTTCCAACCAATTAACATTGTGTAAGTCAGGGCATCTTGGGTGGGAGATCTTCCTGGGATGCAGGGGCTGGGACACTGACCTCTCCACACCCATCAGGAGCCAGGACTGCCCACATCTCAGTGCTCACTTTATATCTGGCCTCCATAAGGCACCAATAGAGAGATATCCATAAAACTGTCTTTCAGGTTGTATTCGGTGAAAGGATGGTTTTCCTTCACCCTCCAGGGTTTACAGTGGGGATTTACACACCTAGGCTGGAGAACAGCAGGTTGTGTGATCCTGTTCACCAACACATTCACACATACGGGACAGATTTCTTTATTTTTGGCTGCCTTGTGGCTTTTTTTTTGTCTTCAGTCTAGTGACTTTGTCCTGCAAAGGAAGTCTATTTAGGGAGGTACATCTATAGTTGCAGCCTTTGTATCATGATTACTTTCCCTTGTAGAGAATATTTAATGGCTACGGCTGGAATGATTCTCCAGTGGTTCACATTACTAATTATTGAACACCCATTACACTTATTAAAGTACTCTCCTCTTTGCAAACCTGGGAATAAATTTTAGAGTATTAAGATTCATTTTCTTGTTTTTAAAACCAGCACAAAGCTGAACTTTCTCTGTTGCCCCTGAGTTTCACACTGCAAACTTGGTCAGTGAAGCATGCAAAAATCTGGTGAAATAAACCCTGGAGACCAAGTTTTAAATGGCCCTTTCATTGTCCAAAATTCTCTTCTGCTGAAAGTGGTTGCCCAAACTCAGCATACAAGGTTTAATAATAATTAATTATTCTAAGTCAGATAATGAAAAAAGTGGTATGGACAGACTCCATGTACACATACCAGTTGAAAGCATTAAATTTATTTTCTTCCGGTGCAAATCATCTGCAATCAAATTTCCATTACCCAGTGATGGGTGTGAATGGCCAAGAAAAATACTTAGTCGACAAATTTCCAATCTTTGAGTATCCTGCTTTAAAAGTAAGGGAAGTATCCTGTTAGAGTAAGGAAATATTTTCCCAAGAGAATGGTCCTGTGATGAGTAAGTGTGGTTCTGAGTATTTCACTGTAGCACTATTTGGCAGGAACACGATCAGTGAGACAAGCCTCTCTTAAGTTCCTGAAGAGAGAAGTGGCTTCCTTTGTAAATGAATCAGTCCTGCTCTGAAATTGTTCTATAAAACATGGAGAAGGTTAAAAGTATGGTGAGACTATTTCCTAAACATGACTTTTCATACTGTATTTACAGCACGATACTATTTACTCGATTTCTTCTGAATTGGAGGTAGTGTTCAGCTTTGGATGGTTGTTCATGCCAGGATGCTGTGAGAAGCTACAGAGCATAATCATTCCTTGGGAAAACATGAGCAGCCATCCTTGCAGCTGGGGAGGAGGCAGGGTTAGGTTTGGTCCCAAAGATGAGGGCGTCAGGAGAGGGGACTACTGACTTCACTACAATCCCCACGCCTTTTACAGTTGTGTAAATGGGGTTTGTCTCAAAACTGTGTGTCTTAGCTACATCACACATGAGTTTGAGACTTAATTAATATTAATAAAGCCCATTATGTAAAATTAGCCATAGACAGGAGCTTCTGTAAAAGGTGAAATCTTAATAGTCATGATCATGAGTGTCTGTGTTGCTGGGAAACTGGGAGCTGTCCTAGGCTGCCCCTCAATATTCGTCTTTCATTACAGATCTTTCCTCCTTACTTGTGGAAAGGGAGTTTTAAAGGACAGAAATGAAGATGACTACAAAGAAGAGTCTTTCTCAGAGTTTTGGTATTTTTTGCAGTTGGGTCTCAGGTCTGGCAGGTAAAAGACATGGAGATTCCTTAGCAGTGGTGCCCTGCAAGGAGAACCAGCAGCAGCACAGGCAGGTGTAGGGCTTGATGCTTGTTTGTTTGGGAGCATCTTTTGAGGATCCTCATCACTATTTTTTCCATTTTGTCTTCCTAAATTGTGGGGCTGGTTCCCAATCAGGTGCTGTGTCTGCAAATCCCTCAATTTCCCAGCACAGACTTTGGCCACTGACCTGCACACACGTCCTTCAGCCACTCCAATATCTGTCCATCTGCCACAAGCATTTAGGTACAGTCTTCAAATAAAGCAGCTTCACACTCTTGAAAGACCTGCAGCAAAAGTACGTAAGCTTAAAAATAATCACACAAGCAGCGTATTCAGCTAATCAGGAGTTCCAATTGTCTTGGCGTTTCTGTGCACAAATCAGTTGTATTTTGGAGGCTGAAGCAGGGAGTCACCACTGGAGCCTGATTACATATTTTAAGTGCGGCCTGATTAAATTAAACTTGGTGCTGTTTATGGCTGATTTTGAGCAAATGGGAAAAATCAGAGCTGCAATCCAGGCACTTCAAGCTGATCCAGATTTTGAGAATGAAAAATTCAGGACTCAGACCTAGATCCAAGTTTTATCCTGAGTTTTATCCTGTCTTCAGAGTGGACTGATTCAAAATCTTGCAAAGAAAATCTCTGGGCTATTTCCCTGTAGTAAACTTATATTTGCTTATAAATAAGTGACTTAATTCTTGAGGACTCTGGAAGGCATGTCCTCAGCACTGAGTTCACCATTACAAAGTGCTAAACCCCTGAGTGGTTTACTTAGACACAGAAATAGGCATCAGAAGGCATTTCATCAATTCCTACAGTAAAATCCAACCTCTGCAGGTTGTCACATGTATTCCCTTTCAGCCTTTTGATTAACTGCTTAGTACCAAAACCAAACATATTTATAGCTCGCAGAATTAGATAAATTCTCCAGATGTGGCTTCCTTTTAGTTATGCTGAGATGACTGGAGATCAAAGCCTTTGATCTTTAGCTTGACTGAAACCTGCTGCTGATACAAGTTTAGAAAATGATGCAGTGAGGGGAGCTGGCCACTCTCAACTTGCCCCAAAAGCATCTCAAAAAAATATATGGGAAGAAACTTTGTGAAGGATATTTCTATACACACCATTGAGTCTCTACTCCTGAAAGTACGAGGCAGTTTTCAATAACCTTTTACTCTTAACAACATTTTAAAATTGATTGATTTTCTGTTCCAGCTCAGAAATGATTTAAAACTTTTAGTGCATGCATATCCTCTGTGATACACAGAACTGGCAGGAAATGTCATCATGAGCTAGTTTATAACCTCAATTAAGGCCATTTCTATTGCTCCAGATGTGTAAAGCAGACTTATAGCTGAGTTCCTGGCACAGTGAACTCCTTGATGCATCCTAGGCTCAGCTCAATGATACATTCTTCACGACCCTTGGAAAAAAATATGAATAGCCAGGGAATTGCAAATTCAGACTAAATTCTGGCAACATGAACACTTTATACAAGTCTTAGCTGGTTAGGCAGATAGCACAGTCTGAAAACCCTTAGCTGGTACCACAGGCTCTTCTAGCAACCCCAGCTGCAGAGCAAAGTTCTGTGAGGCCACTTCTGCCTGTCTCTGCAGTTTCATAAACCCCACAGCAAGGCCATGAACCCTCAGCTCTTTAGGTGACACTGCCAAAAGAGTTCTGACTCTCATGACCACTTTCATGAGCTGTTTGCTGTAAAAGGAGCTGATGACAAAAAAAAACCAAACACAAAATAAACCCAAACCAACCAACTACAACAACAAAAAAACCCCAACAACAACAACAAAAAACGCACTCAAAAACCTTATATCCAAACTTCAATAAAATCTGAGAATGGACACATTTTCATTGGAGAGAAAAGGTAGAAATGTACTATCTTAGAGAGAGCACAAGAAATGCAATTTAATTACTAAATCATAGATTCTTTATCAACATCAGAATAAAGAACTATGATTTTGCTATTACTGAAAATTATCATAAAGAATTAGCTCAAATACATAAGGGAAAAATTAAAATGAAAAAGGTAGAAAACCAAATGCAGCCAGCAAGAGACATCAGTGTCAACAAGAAATACTCCTTAAGCCCATTAATAATGTGAGGAAGAGCAAAGGAAAGGTTTGTCCTCCTGAGAGATTTGGACTAAATGATCCTTAAGGTCCATTTCAACCCATTCTGTGATTCTGTGCTTCTGTGAACTAATGCCTATATCACAATATTCACTAACAAATAAATAGTGAATAAGAATTTACTAAATTAATACTAAGGAAAAGAAATTTCAGAACAGATTAGGGTAAAATCAGGTTAAAGGATACTTAGATAAGTTAGAGATTTGAAATTGGCTGGGACTGACTTAATCCTGCAGTCCTTGAAAAACTGTGATCTCAGAACTATTAATGGTATCTCTGAATTCCTGGATGGGCTGTGGTGATACCAGAAGACTGACGTATTGCCTATCTTTAAAAGGTGGGAGAGGTGAGAGAAAAAAGAACAGGAGAATTGTACAACAGGCAGATTACTCTCAGAATCCAGAAAAATGCTGGAGCAAATAGACGCATACCTGGAAAATAAGAATATGAGCAACATCCAGTACAGATTTCCAAGCACAGTGCTCTAATTTAATTTTAAATAATAAAAGGCCATGGGGATAGAAGAAAAAGAGGAGATATCAAATACATTGACGTCATTAAGGTTTTTGACACATTGATGGCGTTCTGCTTTTTGTACCTTGCAGAATTTTCCTTTCTTATATAATTTCTTTAAAAAATAATCTAGAGAAAAATTAAAATCTAGTATTCACCAATTTAAAAGACCCTTTAAAGTTTAACAATTCAATCTAAGGTATGAAACAAAGGATAAAGATTAGAATTTGTGAAGAGTGCCAGGACAAACTTCCCCACACTTCTCAAGAGCTCATATGGAGGCTCACACCCTCTCAGGTGATGAGTTGTTTGTGTCTGTGCCATTCATAAGCACAAGGAAAGATGTGAGCAATGAGATGTCTTGCCATTGCAGGCTCACCGTAGGTAAGGAGACACAGACTCTCTCTTTCCTCTCTTTTTCTGGATTGGGTGTTTGGTTGTTGGTTTATGTTCAGTTTTTTTGGTTGTTTTTGGGTTTTGTTTTGTTTGTGGTTTTGTTTTTGCTTGTTTGTTTGTTTTGATTTTTCTTTTTTTTCTGTAAGTCTACTGTTCTCAACTGCTCTGTTACAAACTTACCTAATGGAGACCACTAGAAATAGGGAATGGAAAAGGGTGAGACTGTAGAGAATGAACAATTGTCTTGTTTTCGAAATAAGCACAATGCAAGAGTGTAGGGGAAGCAAAGATGAGCACAGTAGAAAGAGTCAGCGGCAAGCAGAAAGATAAATGCCAAATGTGGCCTCTGGAGTTGTACACAGCAATGGGCACTTGCACCAGGCATAACGTGTGGTCTCATCCCTCTAAGCTGACTGGACTGCTCAGCTGAACTGAAGCCAAGAGCAGGAGTGGTTTGTTGTCTTGTGCTGAGCTCAGGTATTGCTCTCAGACTGCTGTTCAGCCGGCACTGTGCCTCCCAGCTGAGCAGACTTTGCCCTTCAGCCTTTATGTGATGTCCTGCTGTCATGCCAGACCCAGCAGCATGCAATCACCTTTTGCAATTTTATCTCCCTATATATTTTTATGGCATCACCCTCCACCCCACTCCACCTCTGTCTGTCCTCAAGCCTCTTGGGCTGCAGCTCTGGAGCACACAGCTGCCTCATCATTACCTCTATCTGTAATGAAAAAAGTTTACAGTCTCAAAAAGCCTCAAACCCATATGGTTCAACATCTGATTTGTTTCAAGTCACTTAAGTCACAAGTTGAAAACCCTCACTTGTGCATATGCCTAGGAGTCCGGGTGTGGATTTCTCCAGGAAAAAAGTCTCCTGTCTGCCTTTAAAGGGAGCAGCTTTGCCTTTGATGTAGCTATAAGTGAGGAGCTGGCCTAGTCTCACTGTATGTTTCCTTCACAAATACCTTGACTGTTAGGCATTATTTACAGTTCATATAGAAAACTAGAAGCAGAATCTTACAATACACTGCTAACCCTTCCCAGGCTGGATTTAGTAATACCTGAAGCACGGTACAGATGCAGGTTTGGATATTGTCACATGCAAGGTATTGATACGGTCATGTATTCTTCATTTAGAAGGAAAGTCAATGTTCTCACTGTGACAGGCTCCAGGGTCATCTGTGAGCACTGACAGACATTAATGACCCTCTCAGCTGGGGACACCCCTCAACCTCTGCCCAGGAGTCCATTTAAGCTCAGCCCAGGACCCTCCATCTCTTCCTGAGCTGTGTCAGGGAGGTGCTGGGCTCCAGCTCAGCCACAAATGTGCTGGCTGTACATTCCCTCCCTCAGGCTCAGTCTATGGACCTTCTGCCATAATGGACCTGCTTGGCAATTGCTGGATGGGGTCTGACCTGGATTCCCTTCAGTGGATCTCACCTTGACCTGTGCTGTGTCCTTTGAGCTGCCCCATCTCCATGAAGTTGCCCGATGATGTGGGCTCTTGGCTGAGCCTGGCTGTGACCTGTGGCTCTGCTCTGCTCCCCTTGCTCAGATGCTGAGGGCTCTGCTGGGTTTGTTACCAGGCTGGGCTCCTGCCTTCCATCCCTATAAGGACTTTCAAACCTTAAATAGCTTTGTTTAAAGTTCAATTTAGTAAAATTACTCCTGGCAGAGGCTGAAGAACTCAGTAAAGAATGACTCTTCCCCAGGACTACAGGGCTGGGAACATGATGTAGTCCAGGGACACCTTCTAGCTGGTAAATGAAAGTTTTATTTTTGGGCATAGGTTGGTTAAGTTTGCTACTACACTGTGGCCCTTTTTTGGGTGCAGGTGAGCAATGGGAAGTTGAAAGCAATGTGGAGTGTTCAGATGCACCCAGAGACTCCAGCTGACACAGGACCAACACATGTTCACAAAGCCCTGTGCTTCTGAAGTATGAATTTTTAAAAAGATAAAAATTGTATTTATAGGTGATACAAATTATTAAAAACACTGTGTGTCCAGGTTGTCAGTCTGGAAGATGTTGCCTGACCCCCTGGCATCCCACCCAAGACTGAAATCCAGGAATGTTGGTATTACCAGGAAGGGAGGCAAACTCAGATATGTGAAGCAGTCTTTAAAGGTCTGACATTTTCCTAAATAAGGCTACATTATATGAAAATGATGCATTTTATTCTGCTGCATAATTGAACTGATCAATCCAAATAACTGACATTTTATCCCAAACTGAAATTGAATCTAAATTCTGACAGTTACTTCTGCCCAGAGCTTGCTTTTACTCTTACAACCATTTCTGCTGTCTTTGCTCCCTTCCCAACGAGAGGCTTTCTCTGTGAGGACTGCAGGCCTGCACTGTTGTCTTATGATTCGTCAGTTGAGCATTGCTCCAATCTTTCTGCACCTGGTACACACTCAGTATTTTGTCTGGATTAATCACTAGCTGTAAGTTACAGTCTTCTGCATCCTAACATTGGAACTGAGCTCTGTTGGGGTGGGGGGAAACCTCTTTTCTGATTATTAAATTGTCTGTCCAGAGTTGAAGAGTGTGTTGCAGCTGAAATGCTGATAAAAGCACTAAAACGGGGAGCTTGCTAATACAAAGCTATAGCAGCAATTTAGTTTGTTATCAGTCAGTAAATAAGACTTACCTGCTATTCTTTGATCAACCTTTTTTTCTGTTATGAACTGCACGTATTGACAAATTATGTCACCAAAAAGAAATCCAAGTCTTTGATGAAATAACAGGAAAGACACATGTGCTGAAAGTTTAAAAATGTATTTAAATAAATTGCTTTAGGATTTTGGATAGCAGTGGTGGATTTGCCTAAGGTGCTTGAGAATGGGCTGGGCTGGGCTGGACCTGGGGGACCTGGAGAAGGTGGAATGTCCTCAAAGTCACCCTGTGCCCCACAGGTTTTGAGCAGTGCTTCCAGAACACTGGAAATGCAGCCACCAGATGTGACTGATTCTACTTTGGGTTTCTAACAATAAACTGGCAGTTTCTGTAAATGGGTAGAATGGAACTCTCTCTAGAGGTGCCTTGAAGAGAGCTGCATTGTGCGGTACCTCATTGAGATAAGCAACTCTTTAAGGGTGAGATTTGAATCCATGGCTCTGACATGTAAAACTTTATTATTACTAGAAGGCTAACAGTGGTGCTAGAAGGGTTCAGCAAAGCTTAGACATGAGTCTTGGTCAAATTCCAGCTTTCTGACTGTTTCCCAGAATATTAGACAGAACTGAAACCAATAGGTTTCCACGGCTGCTTCTTGAAAAACATGGCCAGAGAGCCAAGTGAAACGAGATACCAAAACAAGGGAGAAGTGTGAAGTTGGAAAGCACAGATTTGGACCTGAACTCTCCCAGAGTCCGGAGGCTTTTAGATCCAAATTCTTCATCTGCTCCATCTCAGAATGTGAGGCTGCCCCTTGCATCCTCCCTGCCTTGAATTCTTCCCAGGTGCAGGAGAGAGGCTGGGACTCTTTCTGAGGCCAGTTTTTTCTGCTGTAACTGAACTCTGCAGTCAAAATCTTTTAAAGCTGGTTCTTCCCTAGCTATAGGCATGTGATTGAGATTGGCTTCTGTTAAGTGTGAAAGGTCTCAGACTGCACCATGCTGGGGTCCAGCTGGCTCCTTCCCCTGTCTCCAGCAGGCTCAGTCTCATCCTGTCTGAGAGGCTGTAGAAGAGGATCCAGCAGATGAGGTGGTGGGTGTGTGCACAAAGACCTGTTCCCCAGGAATATTTTCTCCCCCCAGATATGTCAGTCTAATACTTAGGGGGACTAGCTCAAATCTTGATCTCTTCCCAGGCCGTGGCTCTGGATATACAGTTATATTTATCCTCACAGGACTTGGGGCTCTCCTGTTGTTGCTGATTTATGAGCATTCAGGATTTCTTCCAGCAGCTCTAACAGCGTACTTTATCAGTTTTGAGTTCACTTCTTCACCTTAATGAACATTAATTGACTACTAGATCAGATACTCGGAAGAAATTCTTCCGTGAGGATGGTAAGGTGCTGGAAGAGGCTTTCCAGAGAGGCTGTGGCTGCCCCATCCTTGGAAGTGTCAAAAGGCCCCGTTGGAGCAACCTAGTCTAGCAGAAAGTGTGGCAGAGGGGTTGGAATAAGATGGGCTCTAAGGTCCCTTCTAGCCTAAACCACTCTATCATGATTCATTAAACAATATTACAGTTAAATTATCCTTTATGTAGTAGTATATTCAAATTAATAAGAATTAAGCCCAGAGGAATTAAACTGGAATCTTTCACATATTTTTTCAGTGGCTCCAGCACTCATTGATCTGAATTCTCATCCCCTCCTACTGAACACTTTCCATGTGAATGGGAGCAACTCTGCCAGAGTAGCACTTCAAATTGACCTTGTCCAGCACATTTTAACCATGGCTGCTCTAGGAGTAAATTCATTTCTGCTTCCCCACTGACTGGCACATGCAGGATGGTCAGGTAGACCCTGAAACTAAAAGGGAGAGACTCACAATTCATCTTAATCTCTCTCACATATAGTGCTCAATAAATATATTCGATTGCAGCTTTGAAGGAGTTGCTGAAACTCTAGAGGGCTCATGAAATCAGTGTGTTCAGTCAATTTTTACCTGCAGAAGCAGCTAGTGAAAGGTGTAGATCCATTTGTTGGGAAAACAGCTGAATTGGAGAAATGAAACATCTCACTAGGAACAAATATTGTTTGACAAGGTCGGGGGTAGCAAAATACTTTTCACAGAATTTTTCTGCCTGAGGCACCTTCCTTTTGCTGCCAACATAATAAACAGGAGGGATGATGGTAACAGTGCTGAGATGGGATTATTGACAGCTTTCCCCTGTTCTTTCTTCTTTGCCTCTCATCACAGCCACCAGCGCAGCATGGGGAAAAAACCCTCAATGGTAAGCTCTTTTGCTGCCTTTTTTCCTAAATTAACCTGCATAGGGGTGATAGCCATGGAGGAAGAAGGGGATTAGCCTTTCCAAATCCCTCTGATCCTCAGTTCTGCAGGAGTCTCAAGATTCCTCTAGAGACATTTTTCACTTGCAGTAAGTGCAGAGGCGTCCATGGGCTTCTTCCAAAGGTCTGGGAAGGGTACTAAGGAAAGCCAATCTACTGCAGCCCCTTAGGGGAGATACTGGGAGCTTCTAAGATGGACAGGCTGCTGACCACCCCCTTGGGAGTGGAGGTACAACCAGGTGGAGACGTGCCCCTGTCTGAGCCTGCTTACTCCTGCCTCCCTGCTTGGGGCTGTGCTGTACAAACTTGCCAGCTGTGGCTGCCCACAGAAACAGACTCTATAACCTAAAGGGAGGTTTGTGATTCCAGACAAGCCTTGCTGTACCACCTGTGCTGGGGCAGGTCTTTCCCCTCCCCTTAGAATTCACCCATTTGTTTTGTCTACATATGCTGGATCTGGCAGGAGAGTCTCTAAGTCCAAGGAGTAGGAGGTCACAACTACACAGGAATTGAGCACCTTTTTAAATTAGGAAAGGGCTGGAACTGCTGTGGGAAACCTGGGATGGATTTCTTGTAAAGCTTTTGTGTGCCATTTGGTTGATGTGAGGAAGACTTGACATAACCTGACTTCATGAGAAAGCCAAGAGACCAGCCCAACAGTGGTAAAATGTCTGTGGTCTCCAAATCTGCCCTAATTTGAACTTGAAAGTGAGTTCCAAAGCCCTGCTGCTCATTTTTGAAACGACAACCTTCTCCTTGTGCAAGTGAAGTTCAAGCGGTCACCAGCTCTTAGATCCCCATCCCTGTAGAGAATAAACTGCCTTCCCAACCACCCTGCTCTGCAGGGGAATATCAGTACCTGTGGACAAAGCTCTGGGAGGACTTTTTTTCTGTAGTTTTCTCAAACCTTCATCTCTAAAATGCAAAGGCTTTTATAGACTTTGCATTCTATTAGTGTAACACTGAATGCCCTGGTTCTTCAGGTATTTATAGCAACTTCTGCAGCTCCCATAATAACTCTTCGTGGCTCAGCACCTCGCAACATGATGTCTTGTTATCCCCATTTCACAGATGTGGAAATAGGGCACTTGGAAACGAAATTACTTCTGCAGGATCTCCTAAAACCCACTGCAGTGTCTTGACTGTAACATCACCTTCATCTCAGTTTCAGCTCAGGTAGGATATAGTAGGCTTCTGCTATTCTCTTCATTTAGGATTATATAAAGAGACATAAATACTGATTCTAGAGCAATGCCCTGATTTTCCGCAATTCTGAAGAGCCTCAGATGTCTCTGGACTCAGTGCAAACATCCAGAAACTCAGAAAATTAGGCTGAGTTTTAGTTGCTGAAATACTGATGGTGTACTTGCTGGCAGAGCAGGGGATTAACAGGAGGTGGAGGGCTTGGTTAATTCTTACAGCTACCCTTAGTCTCAATCAGGAACTGAGCTGCAGGGGAGCCAGCGCCAGGCCCTGTGAACCAGGGCAGGAGTGGAGTGCAGGGCTCCCCAGGAGCTGTGTGGGCACACATGGGGTCATGGGATGGAGCAGCAAGGCTCTTCCCCGTGGCCTGACGAGGCTGTGGGATCTGCAGGATCCCACTCACATTGCTCTCCCTCTATACCTCAGTTTCCCTACCCACAAATTATGCATGGTAAGAGTTAACCACCACACTGAAGTGGCATACAGCTGGATTATTTTCCAGTTTGAGTTTCAGATCTTTGACTATGTGACAAGAGTGTGATGTAGGGACTGGACTATTTGGATACTCAATAAGCATGACCTTTTTCTGCAAGGTAATGTGGTGATGACACATTATGCATTAAGTTCTTTATTCCCTAATGATGGAGCAGCATTGAAATGCACTGTGCATGCAAGCAGTGAAGAATGACTGTTGGGCAAAGGGCTGGTGTTGATACAGGAATCTTTCCCTAAGCTGATGGATCAGCTGCTGCTGTGGGATGGTTTTATGCATCCAGAGATGTTTCCTCCTTTTGTTCTGCACAGCAGGCCATCTCAAAGCTTGTGCATCACCAAAGTCCCTGCTTTGTTTGTGCCATCAGGAACAACTCTGGCTAATCATAGAATCACAGAATGGTTTAGGTAGGAGGGATCTTAAAGATCATCTAGTTCCAACCCCACTGTACCGGGCAGGGAGACTTGCACTAGACCAGGTGGAAGGTCTAATGAATGGCACTCGGCAGAACTGGATCAGCAGGTGCTCGGTATCCATCCCCACCCTCCTCCTCAAAAAAAAAAAAAAAAAATCCAAAGGTGAACCTTCAGCTTTTTTGAGGAGAGCTTGTGTTCTGAACCACACTGCACTTGAGACTATGTGGGGAAACTCCAGGAAAATGGCTTCTCCCAGTAAAATTATGAAGATGCCATTCATAAGGTTTTCATTAACCTTGCTCTGGGAATGTCTATTACTTCCAGCCACGGTGTCTGGTACTGCTCGGTACTGAACACACATGGAACAAACCATTCCTGCCCCAAAAGAGCTGGCAGTGCAAAGCTGTGCCTGCTTTGGAGACGTTTGGTGCAGCACATGGACATCAAAGTCTGCAAAACCTTCCATGTCAGTGTGTTACACAGATGGAATCTTGGAAAACTGGCAGGTACCAGCACAGGACATTTTAAGAAGGATTACGTTTGGTGCAGCACAATAGTCCTTTATACCCAGGGCCTTAATGTGCTGCTGGTTCATGATGGCAATTAGTTGGATTAGTTGTACCAATATAAAAGTATTAATGAGGCAGTTACAGTAAATGGAATGAGCAGCACTCATCCTGTGCCAGCTGCAGGGGCACTGTAAGGCATTTGAGATGCAAAGCCTTGGGTGTTTGTGGCACTGGGGAGGACATTCACAGCCAAGCCATGAACATCCACCTGCTGTGGTGGCCTCTGCTGCTGAATAGAGGAGGATGGGGAACAGCAGCACTGCTGGCGTCCCAGCAGGCAAGCTGGTTCCAACCCCCAAACAGGCAATCACAAATTCTTCATCGTGGAAGAGACAAAGGGCTCAGAGGAAAAGGTGAAGCAGGCAAGGCTAGAAGGAGGACACAAAATCAGATTACAGCTTTGCTATGTTCGAATTGCATTGTTTAATTCCAGTTTCTACTGCTCTAAGACTAGACATCAAATAGAATATTAAAATTATTTGAAACCAAGCTACAAGTCTCAACATCAGAATGCCTATTATACTTATCTGTGACCTTCTTACCATTAAAACCACCATATTATCATTATTGTACATTTTCAATTATATTAGGCTTCTGAACTCTGCTGCAGCTTGATTTATAGAAACTGCTTAGTCACAGGCAGCAGTGCTGTGCTCGCTGGTGTTTCAGCAGAGGCTCCTGCCAAGAAGCAGACACTGCCCTTGACAGATCATTGAGAGCTGGTGGGTGTTTCCCTCTCATGTAAAACTTCTGGAATAGCTACAAACCAAACCAACTTCCTTCTGTACCAAGAGCAGAGGTGAAAAAATTCAAGGCTCAATTAATGCACCCCCTCAAATAGTTTTGGGCAGATTTATGTTGCCCTTTGCATGGAAAGTGCCCGTCTGGTTTTGCTATGTGTATTGCTGGGAACACTGCTCTGGACTTCAGGGAGATATAGCTCCTGTGAAATTAGGATTTAAGCTTTGGAAGGAGGAGTTTGATGAGACAGAAGTAGTCAGCAATGTGGGAAGAGCCAGGTCTGGATGGGAGGTGGGGGGCTCAGCAGGTCCAGGCACCAGAGCACTGAAGAGCACATCCAAAATTAAATATGGGGGAGGGTGCCTGCAGCTTCATGACTTTAATGAGGGTGATGGTTTCTGTGACCCCATTCAAGGAGCAAATGCTCTGAGCAGAAGTTGCAGGACAGGCCCTTACATGAAGGGTGTTTTCCCTGGGTTGGATGTGCACCAGGGCATAGTAAATGCTAATAATTTACAACTCTCTGAACAAACCAAATTACAAACCTGTTTCTTTTAGTTATTTGCTGAGCAATGACAATGCTAAGCTCTTTATAAAGTGTAGACAAAGTCAGAATCCTCAGCCCTGTATGCCCTGAACAGGTGGGGAGTGATGCCTTGTTCACCACTTCTTTAGTCAAATATTTAGCATCATCCCCAGTGCTGGTGCTCCAGCAGCCCAGCAAGTCTGACCCTCCAGAAACCTGCAACTGAACTGAACTGAAAATAAAACAATAGGTATTGAATACTTCCATCCTGATTTGAGGAAATGTTTCAGCATCATTAATGAAGTGTGCCTGTTTGCAACACGCTGGTATCCTGGAGATTTAAATCCAGTACTTCAAAGGACACACATTGGTTAAGTAGCTTAGTCTTTAGTTTTATTCATGCTGTAGTAAATCATTGCCAGATATTTTCAGGGAACTAGCAGGAGAGAAAGAATGGCTCTATTTGACAGAGTCCAGTGGATGAAAAGTATCAAAGTATAAAGTCCTAAACTGCTGAAAATAGTGAAAAATAGTGGATTGGTTCTTCTCTCCTGACTCAATACCTTTATTCTTTTTGACTTTTTTTTTTCAATTGCCTTTTCTCCTCTAATGCATTGTGTGACTCATGTGAAAGGTCTGTAATAGTGTTTCATTGCTGTGAAGTCACCAGATAACCAGAACTCCTGCTTAGGCCTTACACAGCTATGTATGTTTAGAATACAGCCAGAAATGGGCTGACATTAATAGAACAGGGTAAAATAAGAGGTGGAAAGAGCATTTAAAAGCAGGTACTGAGGAGTCACACACTCAGAAAACAATTACTTATATATCTACTGGAAATCAGAAAGGGTATGCAATAATCTGGGTGATATACAGAGCTATTTCTTGGGATAGCTGGTGCCACTTCTGTCTTTCTCCTGTTTAAATAATTACACTTTTACAATTACAGTATTTTCAGGAACTTTGCTGCTCACTTAGGCCCAGACCACATCTGGCACTTTTTGCTCTCAAAGAACAAGGTCCATTTCTTGTGATCCTGCAGATGTGCAAGGCTGTGCTGCAGCAGCAGGGCTGAGCTGGAATGAAGCTCTGGAGAAAGGACCCATTGCTTGGTTCAGTCTTGGATTTGGTCTACAAGACGGAAGTGCCACATCCCTTAATGTCTCTGTGCCTAGTTCTGAGTTTTCCAGCCCGTTCAGATGCCTGGGTGTTGCTGTAAGGAGCAGAAAGCCTGTTCCCAGTGACTGGACTGAGTTTCCTCTCTTAGCAGGGACATCTGAGGGCCATATTCCAAGTAGAGACATCATTCACCTAATAATAAACCTATTGACTTAGGGCTTTTGGGGACATGAATTCAATAAATTTGTGTTTTAATGAACATAGTGTTGGCCTAGTCCCTTCTAGCCAAAGGTCATCTCTTCTGAAGCAATCAAGGCCCTATATGCAGTAAAACAGAAAATTTATAACTAAAAGAAAGGAGTGAGAAGTGCTGGTTTGACAATATTGCACAGTCCTGTCCCAGTCTGCATCCAGTTCTCAACTACTCTCTGCCTGCAGTCCAATAGTAACGTCTTATTTATTTTCTTGGCTCTGTTGTGTTAATGAAAAAGCCACTTAACAAAACAAATAGAAGGAAGGACATGTGCAACCAGTTATGGTATTGCTGACCAGTCACATTGTGCTGGAAATTACACACCAAAGTTCCACCCAGGCAGCTGATCAATGACCTGGCAGCTTGGCACTGGTGCATGCTATCAACTAAATAAACTGATGTAATTCCAGTCCCTGTGCCAGAATATATATATATGTAGTCAATGTGACATCAATATTATATAATGATGGTTAAAACTAATTGCCCAAACACTGTGGTCTCTTACCTGCTGTGCAACCCCACCAGACCCTGACAGTGCCCCAGCAGGCAGGGTGAATCTGGTAGTGGCTGTTCCTTAAACACACCCCTAGGCATCACTTAAAATCATAGGTTTAAAGCTTTTTGTTGTTGTTGCTTTTGCTTCTTCTTCTTTTTGCTTTTTTTTTAAACCACAAGGGAAGTCAGCACTCCAGCATGTCATTCAGGGTTGATCAGGACTGCCAGCCAGCTCTCTGCCTCTGGGAGGACGTGGTGTGCACGCCAGGTCCTGGCACACACTGCAGAAGTGGGGTTTCTCCTTGGTGGCAGATGCACATCTTGGCTGGTTTATGCATGGCTTCCTCTTCTTAATTAGCTCTGACATTTTAGCTGTTGTAATATGGGTTTGGCTTAGGAGTTAAGGCTGAAAACTATGGGAATTTTTTGTTGGAAATGAAGTTTGGTTTAAGTGCAGGGAGTCTGGGATGCTTCTAACTGTGTTTAAGCTTTGTAATGGGCTGGACCAGGGAACTACAGGAGCTTCTGAGCATGCTGGTGGTCACTTCCTTCCACACCTGATACCACCAGTTTCAGGGCTCTCTGCTCTTGTTTTTCACTCTTGTCATAGAATTTACAAAGAACACAGAAACTACAAAATTTGTTCTTACAAACAGTTTATATTAACAATTTAGAAACAGATTTTTTAAGGGTACCTGGACATTGAAGATATCCTAATACAGTAATTTCACGATTATAAGCCGCACCTGAATATAAGCCGCACTACTGGCGTAGGCTGGATTCTTCAATGAAAAAGGTACGGCTTATATTCGTGAAATTACTGTAGGTTTTTTCTAAGTCCCAATCCCCTCAAGCCAAGTGATGCACTCATCTCCCCACCTCTAATATTTTATACACAATATTTTATCTGGAACCAAAGCAACATCCACTCTAGCACATACTCCAAGCCTCTTACTTGGCCATGGCTTCAGCTTTTCTGGCCCTGTATTATGTAGGACCTACTGTTTGTCTCACACCATGAGGTGTGAGGAAAAGGGACATTTGGGCAGTACAAATCCACCTTGGCACAATAACTTCGGTTGTGTCCTCACATCTCAGCTGCATTTCTCAGCTTCATCATGTACTAGAGTCACTGGAAAGATATGTGAGAGATTTCCATCTCATTCCTCTCTGCTTAATTCTTACTAATTCAAGGGTTCTACTACATAAGGAATATTTTAACTGTAATATTGATTAATCAATCATCAGTTAATCATGATGGAATTGTTTGGGTTGGAAGGCTCTTAAAGCACATCCTGTTCCAACCCGTGCCATGGGCAGGAACACCTTCCCACATGGTTCCAAGCCCCATCCAACCTGCCCTTGAACACTTCCAGGGATGGGGCAGCCACAGCTTCTCTGGGCAATCTGTGCCAGGGCCTCACTACTCTCACAGAGAAGAATTTCTTGCAATAGCCAACCTGTGTCAGTTTGAAGCCATTCCCCCTGGTCCTGACACTCCAGGCCCTTCTCTGATCCGTCTGATTTCCATTGCCCCTCTGCTCTGTGCTAGTGACAGCTGCAGTTCAGTGGTGGTTCCCGGCTCTGCTGCACCTTTCTTTCAGGGAATGCTCTGCTACCAGTACTGATTCATGCTGCCCAGCCAAAGCTAAGCTTGGCTGGGTTTTTGGCAGAAGTGAGTTGTAAGGTAGTTCTGAAGGGGGAGAAAGGAGTGTTTGTTCAGATTTTATCAGGAAGGTTTTCCTAGGTTTAAAAGAAAGCTGCACAGAATGTGAGTCTGAGCTTTGGGAAGGAGCTGACAGAAGGATTATAGAGCCTGGTGGGGTAAAGGTTGTGGGCTGGCTGTGTGTAGGTAGGTTGTTGCTTCAGCCAGGTAAGAGGAGATGTGCAAAGGTAACAGGAATAAAGAGTAGAAGGCTCGTAAATTATGTAACTGAAGGACTGGTATGGTTGTGGAGTGAATTGATGTGGCCTTGAGGGTAGCTGCTAAAACTAAAGTTTGTAATAAATGATGTAAGAAGAGGGAAGCTTGGAGGAGATTATTTTTAAAAAATAAAGTTTTAGACATGATAAAAAGATCAAATTTGAGACACAGTTCCAAGAAATCCAGCCTGGTATCACTTGAGTGAGAAGGAAATAGAAAAAAGAAGGAGGATGACAAAAAACAACATATTTCTGACTGATTGGGGCTTATAGGGGGTGGAAAACACTGACTGGGCTGCTCTGTAGAGCTCTTGCAATCTTTTTGAGTTATTTGGGTATTTCCCCAATTAATTTTTTTTTAATATCATTACTGATTCTTAACTTACCCAGTGTCACAAAACATTAGTGACTGTGGGTGTACCCAGCTTGGTTCCTCCTCATGGGACACCAGCCTCACACAAACTTGGTTTCTTTTGATATTTCCCGAAGTTCATAGCAGAAAAATACTCTGAGAAAATTTTATCTTGTGGTGGTTTATCCTTTATAACTCTGGCCATCACTCAAATAAAAAATGACAGCGGTCTGTGGAAAAAAAGAAAAATAATTGAAAAATAGATTCTTACTTATATTTTTCCAAACCACCAGAGCAGTTTAGCATTTCTGGGAAAAGATGCAATCAGCCACAGTTTCCCTTAATGTCAAAATGCAGAATAATGTTTAGATGAATTTTTCAAAAAAGACACTTTTATATTTGTCCTGTTAAATGGAGAAGATAATCAGCTTTTTCTTTCTCTTACCTTAAATATTTACGTCTAGCAACATCCTCCCTTAGTTTGCTTGGCTTGGAAAAAAAAATGGGATTTTAGATTGATTTTTAAAATCTGATTTTGTTGGGAGTATAAAACCAGGATGTGGAACAGTTGGAAATGGGCTGAGGGATTTATCAGTTACACTTGAAGGGCATCATATCTCAGAATGGTATGATGGGAAGAAGGTGTGAAATCCTGGATCCAGTAGCATCACTAGCAATACTTCCTTCAGTTTTCATTACCTTTATTAGATTAAAATAATAGAGTAATTTGTACTCTTTCAAGGTTTCTCCAAAATAAGTGACTTCTTTGTGATCTTCTTCAAACTGGAAGCCACCTTCCTCTATTTGAGTTCCCAAGTCAACTACACCAGCAACAACTGTTTTTATCTGGAAAAACTTCCATCACAACCTTAGCTCAGGGTTTGCTTGGGTTTGCATGAGGAGATGCTAAACTGCCCATGCAGATGGGGTGGGATGTTGAGGACCAGTGTCACTCCTGATGTCTAGCAGGTGACATGGACCATGCTGAGGAGAGAGCAGCTCTCTGTGCTTGAGGCATCTCCTCCTGAGAGCTCTCCCCAAAGAAGATGTGCAGCCAGGAGCTCTCCTGAGGTTTGCAGGAGTTTCTGGACCTGCCCCCATGTGCTGTGACAGATGTTTCCTCTCAACAGATGGCTGGAGGGGGAGTGATGAGGAAGGTGAAGTGATGCAGTCTCAGACTCTGGTCCCCACCAAAGGATGCATGCAGCTCCCAAGGCTCCAATTTGACCAGTGAAGCCACAGACCTGCAGGAGCACTGTCTGCTGAGAAACATGGCCACAAAGGAGCCCTGTGGCTGTTTTTGGTGGCACACACAGATGGGCATCTCCAGCAGCCTGAATTCCAGCTCCTGGCTCTGGTATCCCAGTGACGGCAGAACATTTGCATAAGGAGCCACTGGGTGACTAATACCTACCTCTGCAGACAGCAAATCCTGCAAACACTTTGTGGTAAACCTGCTGCTGCTCTGGGAAGGGAGGATGCACTTTACTCTGAAAGCAGAGGATGAAAGACTCTGTGGCAACAGCTTCTCTTTGAAAGGGCTGAGCCCAATCCTCTGCACAAGCAACTGTTTATTATCAGAATCACTGATCTCCAGAGCACTTAATGCCCCTGCCTGCACCCAGGGCAGCCAGCACACACTGCAGCCTCGCTGCCTTTTGCTGAGTATCTCAGTCAATATTCAGCAACATGGCTGCTAATTGCAATAACATGGTGGATTTAAGAGATTCACCTATTTCAGTCACTTGTCCAGGTAGGCTCAGGTGGTACATGTGACAGTAACTGAATGTAACTGGAACGGTGTATTTGCCCAATTCCTAAGCTACAGATGTGCAGCAAGGCAGACCTGTGCCTGTCAGCACAGAACTGTCTAAGAATTAACCAGATTTGCACCTTTCCTATCTCTCTGTAGATAAGAGCATTACCTCAGAGACAGGCAGTGGATATTGCTGATAGACTGAACCTGGGTGCTGAGTAACTCCTGACTTTGACCTTGGAGCAAAATTCTGCATGCTTCTGTTTGCTTACATGGAGATAAGGATACTGGTGTCTGGATTAAAAGTGTCATTAAGGAGGCACATTATTATTATAATTATTATTTTACAAGCTGAACAGTGTGCAGAAGCTGGCAGGGCTCCTGCTGAGGTTCTTCAAGGAGTGTTTGCCTCTGCAAAACAAGAAACTGCACAGGCGGATTTTCTCATACAGAAGCTGAGGAAAAGGATTATCTGTGAAACAGACAACAGTTTTTATTTACTGTGAAAATCTGAGTCTCACTCTCAATTTCCCATCAAGATAAAATGCAGGCATTTGGTTAAAATGGTAACTCAATGCTCCAGAGGTTTAATTGCCACCACTCTATAATCAAAATGAACACAGAGTGCAAGATGTAGCTCCCAACTCCAACAAGAAATGCAGCTTCCCACAAGGCAGTCAATAAAAAGAAGATATATAGCATGTGCTTGGATTTTGTGGTCCTTCCCACAGCTGAACTTGCAAATCTACTAGTGCTAATGGTTTTCTTTCAAACCTCAGGCTCTCCCTTAGCTTTTATCAGATGCCAGAGCTATTTATTTCTACATTTTAACCTTCTCTATGTATAATATCTATATACAAGGTACTGAATTAAGGGAGTGCCCAGTGCTAGCAGCTAAATTTCAAATTTTTTTCCTGTACCAACAGAAAGCACTGAACTAATCTCAATAGTGCTTATTATTGAAACTTTATAAGGGCCTTGGTTGGAAAGAGTGTCATGAAAGCAGGGATGTCTTCTAGGCTGGGGCTGGTGTGACCCCTGGCATGGACCTCCACAGATCAAATGATCCATCCTTCTCCATTGCAGCTCCTGGTGCTTTTCTTTAAGGACTTCTGGATCATAGGACCAACCTGGATTTTGCTTAGTACAGTTTTCCCTCTGTAAGTTGAGATTTCTTTTCTCCAGTGCCTTCTCCCAGTGCATTTTCTGAATGAGGCTGTTGTGCTGTGCCAAGTGATGATTCCTCTGAAAACTGCACATGCTCTGTATTTTCTTGGCTCCCTTGCAAGTCGGGTTTTCTTGTGAGCAAAGCTTTTACCTGTCCTGCAGTCACAGCCCTGCCAAGCACCAGGGCAAAGGTGTGCAGCAGGGGTACTGTTAACAAAGCTGTCCTCTGCCCTCTGCCAGGGGCTGAGCCCTGAATTTACATCCTGGGATGCTCCCCGATGCTGCAGTAGCAAACACAAGTTGCTCTCCAAAAAAACTTTGCTATGGTTTCTGCCCTTTAAGTAAGGGTTAATCTTCCTCCTCATCAGCCCCACATAAAAAGCAGCACATTTTGTAACCTGCTCCTACTGATTTGTGGGAATAAGAGATACTCTGTTAGCAATCCTTGTCCAAACAGTGTTGAACTGGTTAGTGCCAGCACTTTCCATCCAGCACTAGTATTTGTTTTTCCATGCTCTTAATCTTAGAAATTGAATTGAGTCTGATAAAAGTGACTTCCTGAATATTGCATAACAGTTTACGTCTGTCAGGAGGGAAGACAAACAGACCTGACCTTGAACTTGTAAAATTTCTTCCCAGCAGGTAAAAGCTTCCAGAAGTCTGAGCAGGGGCTCCTTGTTTCCTCACTGTCCTGGGACATCAGTGAGGCTTCTCTGGCAGCTATTCTCTCCACAAAAAAAGCTCTGTAAAATCCTTTGGATCCTCCTCTGGGCCTGAGAATCCCCCAGAAAGAGCTGCAGCAGGAAGGCAGCTTCATGTTCTTGCTCCGAAAAGGAGGCAGAGGAGAAATTCTGTCCATATCTGGCAGGGTTTAGCCTCCAGGGATTAATTAAAGGCTTTTTCAGTTTTTCTTTCAAACCTCACAACATCCATTCCTGCCTCACTGAATAGGGAAAAGGGAGAGGCATTTTCTCTGGTGAAGCATCAGCCTGTTTCAATTTTCAGTTTTACATTGCAGTAATATGCTTTTCCTAAGGGAATACCACAGGAAGGGCAAACTCAGGCTTCTCAACATTGGAGCATTACGTCATTGAAACGAGCTGGAAATCCGAGCAGCAGGCAAAACAAATTCCCTAAACTTAATAATTCCCCTTTTCCTTGGTGCTTCTCTCCCCTCTCCCCTCTTCCCTGCCCACGGACAAGGCAGGTGGAGGTGTGGACAAGGAGTGAGTAATGATGCTACAGGAGCAGGGAGGTGTCTTGCATCCTCTGAGCTGCTGGCACTGCTGGGGCTGGGACTGACGAAACTCTGGGGCAGCACAATCCTTTCTTCTTTGACTCAGGCTTTTGGTGATGGCTGCAGGGAGGAGAGCAGGTGCCACCTGGCTCTCAGGTTTTCCCACTGTCAGAAAAGTGCAGGCTTGGGAGACTCTGGGTTTTGGGCAGTTTTCCTCAGCTCCCAGTTCAGCCCATCCCGAGTGTGCCTGTGGTGCCCTGCAGAGCCCCGGCTGTGCCCTGCAGTGTTTGTTGTCTGACCCCATTACCTATTCCAGTTTGGTTTTCAGCTGCTTAGGCTTGATAATTTTAAACCCCTCTATCTGATTATCAGCAGCCCAGCCAGGCCAGATAGGGGGATCCTCGGGGATCCCCGGCAGTGTTGCAGAAGGATAATTTGCCTCTCATTCATGCTTCTGAGGGCATTGGTCAGCTGAGAGGGCAGGGGAAGAATTACAGGGATATTCCAAATGGGGGGAAGGCAGCTCCCCATGCAGCCCCTGTGCCACAGCCTCACAAATCTCCAACTTTGCTGCAGGATGGAGTACCTTGCTGCCATGGGTGTGTGGGAAATGTGTTCTGGCAGGTGCCCAGCACCCCCAGGAGAGGGCCACCCCCTCAGTGATGGGCACCAGGCACACAGTGACCCACGCCAGTATGGCAGGATGCTTCTGGAAGCAGAGCAGCCCAGGGACACACTGGCAGAGCAGGGTGCAGAGATTGGTACCCAAACCAGGCATCCCTGTGCAACCTTCCCAGACCTGCCTTGCTCTTGCTTTTTGGTTTTCTATTGTTGTCCTAGAGCTGTTTTCCTCCTCCCCCCAGCAGGATGAAGAAGCCTCCAGCTGGCCTAGGAGGCTTATCAGCTCTGTCTGGCTGGGTGTTAACAGTTTATTTGCATAAGTACCTGTCCCCATCATATGCCGCTTGCCTTTGTGACTCACTGTAGCTGTTTATTTTTCCTCCAGCATCCAGGCTTGCTGCCTGCTGCTCCCCGAGGTATGCCAGGGCAGATGCCACCGCCCCGGGGCACTGCGGGGTGCCTGGCACGCTTGGGGCAGGAGCTCCCCCTCCCCGGCTCAGCCGCTCCTCCTGCCCTGCGGGACCAGCGTGGAAATTAAATATGTAACTAGCCGGGTCCTGACTTCTCCTGGCTCTTAAGATAAGATTAAACGGAACCCCGCCATTTCACACCTCAGCAGCTGTCCCTGGCTGGGGATTGCAAGGCTTCCCCTGGGAGCACAGCTCCTGTTGCAGGAAGGGTGATGCAGCTGGGTCGAGGGCTGGGTGATGGACAGCTGCCTCCTCCCTGCTGACAGCACTCATAGAGTCACAGAATTCCCTGAACTGGAAGGGACCCACACAGATCGTCGTGTCCGGCTCCTGGCCCTGCACAGGATAACCCCATAAGGGTGTTGTCCTAAGGGGGATCTGGGCATTGTCCAAATGCTCTTGGAGCTCTGTCAGGCTTGGTGCTGTCACCGTTCCCTGGGGAGTCTGTTCCTGTGTGTGACCACCCTCTGGGTGAAGAACCTTTTCCTGATATCTTTATTTCGAGGAGCTGAGATCCTTAAAGCATTTTCTGAGCTCAGGTCTCAGCTCCAAGGGCAGAGGCAGTGTAACCTGCCAGACTCTTTGGGCTGTGCACTGTACAGCTCTGCTCGAAGTGTTGGTCGTGACCGCAGAGTCACCTCCTCAGCTAGGAGCCAAGCGATCTTGTTTCTGTTCATTAGCTATGAAAGGTCTCTCCATCCATAATAAGAAAGTCATTAATGTTAAACTTCTGCTGCCAGATAGAATTGATTTGAAGATTATAATCACTATAAAGGGGGGGATGCGTTGCATATACAATCTGTTCAAGTCCTGTTAAAATGCAGGAATTGTTGCTTCAATGGTTGCCTGTCATCTGTGGAGCTCACCAAAGCTCATCCGTGGAGCTTAGACAGATGTGGGGCTGCTCAGCAGCCTGGAAGCGCTAGCAAAGAGTGGCAACTTTCAAAGGGAAAAGGTAAATTCAGATCAGTAGCATCCTCTGCAGAAGGGCTGTAATCCTATCCCAGGAGACAACAGAACTGGTGATCTAACATGTCTCCATGCTCTTGCTGAGATGTTTTTCTGAGATGGTCCTCAGTGTTCACAGTTGGGAAATGCTCAGTATGGGACCCCCTCTGCAAGGAGCTGTCAAGACTGATATGTCTTCTCCTGAAACCTGGGGGCTGTTGTGTGGTGTGTTCTGCTTCCCCTCCATGGCTGATGTGTCAGTGAATCAGCTGTCCATCCATCCAGCCACCTCTTGTAAAACTTATTTTAGACACATATTTTAGGTGTTCATCATATACTTCATCATATAAAGTGCTTTTGACAATGTACCAGTTGAGCCTGCCAGGTGTGCACTGCTCCTCTGACTGGGAGATGGATGGATGGATGGATGGATGGATGGATGGATGGATGGAGGAACTTGGTGAGAAAAATGAGGGATTTTGCTCAGCTCAGCACATCCAGCCTCAGCTCTGACTGCGTGATGTTACAGGAAAGAAAAAAGTGTGTGAGAAAGAAGTGAGCGTGGAAAGGCAGCTAACCAGTAATTTGCTATGAGTGTGATCATTGAACAGGATCAGTGGATTTGGTTTGTCCAAAGAAAAATGCAGAGAAAGAAAACAGAGAGAGCAACTAATACACCACGTGAACCATTCAAAAAGTGGTTAAAGGAGCAGAACCACAGAAAGATAAATTCATGAAGCCAGGAGAGTGCTGCAGGAATCTCATAAATATCATGTTAAGTTGTATGTCACGAAATCCCCAACTTTCCCTCTTTATCTTTTTTCCTTAAATGTATTAGCAGCTGACTTGTCCTTTGGTTACTCTAAGGTCTTCCTGAGACATTTCCCATTCCATGGGCTTCCCTTATCCAGGCTAGGTTTGCTGCATGGAAATATTGATGGAGTGTCCATGTCAGCCCCCCTACGGTTAAAACCAACCATGTAAGCAAACCTTCATAATTTTATTTATTACTTTCAGATGAGATAATGGTCTTCTACTTTGAAAAGAAAGCTCACTACTTCAACATTTATTTTCTATAAATGCCACGGCATTTATATTGCAACAGGAGACTATTCAGTGACATTATCTGATAAATATCGTGTTATACAGCTGTAATTTACAATGCATATATTTTTAACGGTGCTTCTAAGCTAAATTAAATGCTTCTAAAATATGGTACTCAAGGAAAACAAATGTCTGCTCTAGCAATTTTGTTTTTCAGGGTGCACTATTTTTTTAAAACCAGATACCATCTTCATCCTGTCAGGCAGTAAATTATGCACTTGCACTTTCATAAACTCTCCTCTTGGGAACTTAGTCAATGAAATAGAAATGTCTTTTTCACACCCTCCAACTCCACAGAAATACAGAGAAAAAATTTAGTCAAGTTGGTTATAAACTGAATGTCCAAAGGGAATCCATATGAAATGTGGATTAATGCAGTCCTGATGCATGTGTTGATTAGCATATGTACAATTCACTCAAATGGTGCTCTGAGTTGTGATTATGAATGTCTCCCTTTCTTTTTTTGTTTTTTTTTTTTTAAATGGGAGAGTAATTGCATATTCTGTGGTGGGATATGCAGGTACAAAGACATGCACTGGCACTGGAGTGTCAACCTCCCTCCCAAGCCAGGACACCTGCTGCAGGAGGAAAGCTCTGCTGGCCTGCTCAGGAAGTAAAGCACAACAGCATTTACACATTTACAACTCGGTTGATCTTTCCTGTGTTATGGGGTGGCAATGGGCAGGACAAGGGCTTGCAATGGCATGTCCTGCCTGTGGGATAGCGAGAGAGAGCAGAGCTACTGAGGCAGCTGAATTCTACATTCCTTGTAGGTCCCTTCCAACTGAGTTATTCTAAATCTGCTTCCATTTTTACCATCCATCACCCAGAACCACAGAGGTCCAAGGAGTCATCCCCTCACCACATTGCCTGTGCAAGTATGAAAAGCCAGCAAAAAGGCAGCAAAGGCAGCCAGGAAGGGAGATGCAGGGGGAGTCTGAGACAAGGATCCCTCAGAAGAGGAGAAGCTACAGCAGCTCTCCTGTCCCAGGAAGGGCACTGAAGCTGTTCACCTTACTACTGATGGTCCTCATTTTCCCCAATCTACCCTTAAGAGCGTTCTAAAAGCCCCAATCTGGGGAAATGCATGAAATGTGAGCTGTATTAGATGCATTCTGCATTCGGCAATAGCATCAAACTCAGAGAAAACAGGAAAATCAACAGCAGCAACAACAACAAAACAGAATCTTGAAATTTGGCAGAAAAAATGCAGTGCAAACCCCACAAGAATGTGAGTATCTTTGCACAAAGCCACTTACGGATGCATTCCTTAAAGGTAATCCCTTCAGACAGTGTGAGGCTGCCATTTCTTTGAAAGATATTAAAGAAGCTGTTGCTAGAACACAGAGAATTACTATTGAGCTATCTGTCAAGAGAAGGACATTTGTAATGCTATATCTACTTTTTTTTTTAAAATTTACAGTTTATTTTGATATCAAATTTCCAGCTACTGAAGGTAATTGAGACTGCAAACAAAATCTCACTATCCACTGATCTGCCAAATCAATTTTGTTCTCCTGTAGGTATAGTGTTTTTCCTTAGCTTCAGAGAGGAAAAGAATTATGCAGAATGAATGAGAAGGAAAAGGGATTAGTTTGTATAATGACCATAGCAGCCATCTCTCCCTTGATCTGTCGGAGTTAATTCTTGAAGATATGAATTATTATTATTGTAATTTAGAGCAGAGCTTGCTAATTTTCGTTCTGCTGCATCTGCTTACTACTCTCCAAATTAACACATATTTTAATAAAACTAAATATCCTGACTATAGCTGAGATATTGGATGACCCCAGCTGGGATATGGATGCAGCAGGATTCTTACCATCTTTGTGTTATCCTCCTGGAATGACTGTGCACCACCCTGGTCCTCGAACGGAACTAAAGTAGTCATGAGGCTATTTGGATGACTTCTGGCTACCAGAGGCCTCAAAAAAGGGCATCTAAGGCAGTAAATCAGCAGCTGTGTGCCTCCTGTGCTGTTTTCAAGTTGTGTGGTGTTTCTGAGGGATGTCTAGGAAGTGTCTGTCACTGGAGCAGCTCCCTGCTGGTCCTCCCAAGCCAGCACCGGGGCTGGGGGGGTGTTGCAGCAGGAATGGGCTAAGGGAGCTGAGTGCTCTTCGGTTTTTTTTCCACTAGCTAATGTCAGAAAATAGAATAGCTCCAAAGACCTTCAGCATTGGATTTTTACTCTCTTTGGGGACTACTTGCATTCCCATGGAGCAGTCCTATCTGTCCGGTTCTCCTGTACCATGGTAATCAAGTCTGAGGCCAACATGGCAACTGGGCTTTCCTCCTCTCTCTTGTCTGCACTGATTTTCACTGGTCTCAACTCTTACTGAGAGGTTTATTTAAATCAAATTCTTGAAGATGAACAATTTCATATGCTTTTTCTCCTGAAGTTGCTTTAACACTTTTATAGCTCTAAAGTGAGCCAATTCACCCCTCTAAAATCCAGATATTCACACCTAATCCTCCAGCAGAATGCTCCTCCAAGGTGGGAAAGCAGCCCTGAGGTGATAGATCCTCAGCGTTTTGGGGGACTCAGCGTAAGTGATGGGATTTAACCGTGCAGAGCTCATACAAAACTCACAGAACTGTCCTTCAAAACTTCTCTTAGTTCAAGTTGCGTGCCCATCATCGAAAGGTTGTCTATATTTTTCCTTTCAGGTTTGCAAAAATAAGCACCAGTGAATGAAGATAAAAGAGAAATGTTGCTGATTTCTTCCCTGGAGATCGTATTTCTTACTTGTTGCATAACTGCTTTTTTTAGGATCAATCAGCCAAGCCTTTGTTGTGCAGACAATTCTGTCCTTTTAAAGGATTTGTGCAGTATTGTTTCTTCCAAAATGCTTTTTTTTTGGTTTTTATTATTAGATTGATTTCCTCTCTCAGCAAATGCCAACTGGCAACACCCTGCAACACCCCGTCAGAGCTCTTCATGAGTGTTACATAAATATCATACTATATAAACTAGAGTGTTGTATATAACATACACATGACCTTTCTGGAGAACCATCCATCAGGTGCTGTCTCTGTGTGTCATGTTTATGCATTTGTACACAAGATGTTTTCAAGTGTGCATATATGGTAGCCAAAATCTATAAAGGGGAATACTTAAAAAGCAGAAATGTCCGAACTCTTGTCAGTGCAACTTCATCTACGCCCTTTTGTTGAAGCAGAGCAAGACTTCACTTGCATGTTCAGATACTCTTTTCCTTCTGCATCGCTGTGTGTGCAGTGAGATGGTCAGCAAGGGGCTCAGCAATGCCTATTGTTCAGCACATGAGCCTAGGCAGACCACATTATTCAGTGCTTTATTCACACATCTGACCACTTTTGGATTTCACAGCAATAGAAAATATTTCGCTGTGCAGTTTTCAAAGCAGAGCAAGGTGCTCATGTTCTGGATAGTAAAAACGTACTGAGGTTGGAACTAGGCATGATGCGGACCTGCCATGCCGTGTTGTGACCTTCTTTAGACTGTATACACCATAAATCCTGGAGAAATAGCCCAGAAAGTGGTAAGGCTGTAGCATGCTGTACAGGACCAGAGGAGGGACCTGCAGGGTCCTCAAAAGACAAAATTATTAATTTCATCATGGCTTTATCTATAGCACTTTGCACTCCACTGCCTCAGTGCTTCAGCACCTTCATTAATCCTCTCCAAACACTCATTCTGAAGATGGGTCAGAGTGACACATGGATGGATTAAGGTCAGTTTTGACTAATTCAGGGTACTCCATCTAAAAAGCTTAACGTCTGCGTTTTCAGAGCATTTAACATGACACAGCACTTCATACATGCAAGCACAGCACCCACTGCTTCCAGCTGCACAAAGATGGATGTCAGCAATTTAGGCTAAAGGTTTCCAGCCATGCACTCGAAGTGTGGGCAATACAGCCATCAGCAGCCAAAAGTTTGGGTTAATGACTTGTAGTTTTACACACCCTGTGGCAAGAGCATGGAAAGAATCTGCTTCTTTTGGAGAGTTTTATCCTTTTGTCACAATCTGTGCCTTGCACCCCTTCCACTGCTCCTTTGGCAGACTTTGGTTAAGTAGATAAGTTGAGGATCTGGCAAAATTTGTTTCCTTTTTGGCTTACAGGGCAGATCCGTGCTGTACAGGTGTCACAGACAAATCACATTGTGACAGTGTAACTAAGAACTGCATTAGGGTATGTGTGCACAAGAAAATCTCCAGAATTTGGTATGGAATGCCTCACTTTGGACACTTGTGACATCCAGACCAGGTAACACAGCGACCTTCACAACATCCCTTAAGGCAGACTGTCAGACTGTGCTCTAGATGAGGTGGGATCTGTAGGTGAAGTCCTGTCAGGGACTTAAAGACACAGGATGTGCTCATGAATCCCATTGCTCTTGTAATCCTAGGAAACGTTTTTTAGCCTGTTCCTTTGTGGGCTGCTGAGAGGATGCTGAGCGCCTGAAGCAGCAGGTGCCCCAAGAGCAGCATTTTGAGAGATTTCAGCACCTAGAACTAGGCATGTTTATTGCTGTGTAGTGAACTGTTCTTCAAAACGCAGTAACATGACAAATTTGGGTGGATTTATCTAAAAGACAAAAAAAGGCTGCTTCATGCCAAATTTCAAGACCCTGTTTCCAGTGTTAGTCCTAAGAACATAACAAGCCCAAGAAAGACCAAAGTGATGCTTTTCTCCTACTCTGCTTTCATCCTTGGAAGTGCCAAAGGACTTGGAACATTCGGAAAACATCCAGCACAGGCTGCCACAGCAGAAAGTTACAGCTTAATTCACTAAAGTTTGGTAATTTATAAGGAGCCACAACAGGGATCCTAATGGTTTACTACTGGTAATTCACGGTTTTAGGGCTGACCAGCTTAACGAATTGTAAGAAATTATGGCAGATTGTCAATGAAAGAGAGTCTTTAACTTGAATTTTAATCTTCTGCAGCAATGATTTAAAACAATGCAAGCCAACTTCTGTAGGGCCCTTGGGAGTTGGGGAAGATGTATGCTGCATCCAGTTATTATTATTATTTATTTATTTATTTTTATTTAAGAAGGCGTTTCTATCCCTAAAGCACTGCTGTCGTTGTTTTTAATCCTCCGCAAAACAGCTGGCAACCGGCAGCCCTGAACCACCCAGAGTCCAGAACACTCGTTTGGGGAGCAGGGTCACCCCGCGCGGGGCTGGGCGGCAGCTCCGCACCTCTCCGCAGAAACTCTGCCAAGTTTTTTGGGGGGAACACACACATGTACACACACGCACGGGTCGGGGGGGCTCTTCTGTTCCAGTCGCATCCCCAGCCCCGCCGTTCTTCGCCCCTCCGGAGCGAGGAGGCTCGGCGTTCTCCCCGCACCGCGGCCGTGCCCACAGCGCCGCGGCCGCGGAACTTTGCTACGCGGGTGCGGAAGGGAGGGAGCAGCTCCGCACCGCGGCCCCCGCCCGCCCCGCGATGGGCAAGAGCCGTCTTTTTGACGCAGGAGAAATGGCAAATTTTAAGTACGTCATTAATATGGCGCCAAAAGCGGCTTTTTTTTTTTTTTTTTTTTTTTTTTTTTTTTTTTT